>CAJVPT010004880.1:0-12872 GCA_910592055.1 Acaulospora colombiana | reverse complement strand
TATATATTTTCAAGTTTATTAATAATAAAACCATATTAAGTCAACTAGTAAAGAGCTTTTTCAAGATTTTTGGTTACTTATGATAATGACTTAAAAAATATTGCTACTATTTGAGGACTGACATTAATGATGCAAAAAAATTAAAAAAAAAAAACATATAAAAAAAAATTTTTTTTAAGTTAAAAATTTTGCAATTTTTTTGAAATTATATTAACTTAATTAAATTACAGGTTAGGGAAAATTTATTAACACAAAAGTATAGAATGTTATGGAGATATATGTAGTAAAAATAATATATCTTGACCTCCTTTCTGGTTATGATAAAAAATAAATAAAAGGAAAGTGAATATTTGAAAAAATAAATCTCTTGTCTTCCTATGTACCTGCGATTAATATTATCTTCTGTTTTCTAAGAATAATAAAAAAAATAAAAAAATAATAGTTCATTGTAAAGTCTTTAACAAGTTGATACTAGTTATATACTGAAATCATATTGGCTCTGATATACTTGAACTTATAAGAAGCACAATTATTGACATATTTGTTTTGCACTAACAAGTTGCCTGATTATTAAAAATTAAAGAATTGAATTAAGGTATCTTAACAGCTGCAAAATATATATTTAACTAAACTTAAGTTTTTAATTTTTAAAAATTTCTTAATATTAATATTTGCAGATATATTTTGACAAGAAAAAGTAGAATCTTTATCCATATGCATAATATACTTGTTGAATTATAAGGAACTGAAATGCAATATTTGTAAGAAGAGAAAGTTATAATAATAAACAGTTTTTTTTTTTCAACTATACTATATACTGTATATATCTTCTAAGGATGTGATCTCAAGTATACAAAAAAAAATAAAAAAATATGATTTATCCCATCTAGATAGCAACAAAAATGGGATTGCCAACAAAGAAATTATAGTTTTTTTCAATAATAAAAAACTATATATAACCCATTCTTTAGGTCTATATAAGGTCTATATAACTTGAAGATATAGTAAAATTGTTTATATCAATCTCAATTTTTTGGACCATGCAATTGCATCTACTTGTCTAAAAGAAATAAAACTGGTTAATAATAAAGAATTTGTCTATAGTAAAGAAAATTTTAATGGAAGCAACTTTTACATTATTAAATAGAAAATTAAAGTTGAAATAACAGGTATTTTTAAATATTACAAATTATTAAAAATTTAAGTTATTAACAAATTAAAATTATTACAATTTTTACTAGGAAATACTCTTTATTGCTGATCAGAAAATAAATTACATGGTATTACAGTATTACTAATGGAAGGTATAACTTAGGAATTGTCCCAAAATTTGATCAAAAAACAATACCAGTTATAAAAAAATAAATAGAAAATAAAGAAGTATATTATATGAATTATTGTTATAAACAATTATTGATAGATCAATATGCTTTGCAAGCACTTGAGACATCAATAATAAAAAATAAAGAAAAAAATAATATAAAAAATCAAGTTATTTTATAAGATATTGACTATAGTATAAAGTATATTAATATAGAAGCAATCAAATGATCATGGATAAAATAAATAAATTTATTTATATTTAATAAAAAGAAAATTTTTAAATTTAAAGTTAAAAATATTTCTAAAAGGAAATATACCAGTTAAAATTTTTTTATTAAAATAAAGTCAGATTAATTTAAACATAATTAATTTAATTTAGTCAAATCAAATCAGTTATAGTTAAATATATTTTGAAACAGATTTAAAATATATCAAATTGGTTTCAAATTGATTTCATATTGAATTGAATCAAATTGAATCAGATCAAACTGTTATAGTTTCAAATTGAATAGAATCAGTTTAAAATGCATTAGATCCATATTTGATTCATATTTATTAAAACCAGATCAAATTGAATCTAGTTAAAATCTGATCTGATTCAATCTGTTGTAATTACTACCTGAAGAAATAGAGATCCAGATGAAAAATTGAGATATTACACTAATAAAACAAGCTATACAAACAGAAGAATATAAAGATGAACTTATAAATATTCTTATATATATTGTAAAAAAAAAATATAGCTGATCAGTTTATGTTCTACATCAATAACTCTTATAAAAAAGAGATAACAAACTGTAAACTTGAGACAGAATTACAGTAGCTTGGATTATAATAGAGAAAAACAAAGTAGTTAAGCAGTTCTTAGCAAGAGCTTTTACTTGGTCATTTGCAACTAAAACTAAAATATTAACTATTCTTACTATATTGTATATGACTTTTTGAAATGTAATCATTATAATTTATTCTGATTGTAATACTGCAGCCAAAATATAGAAATTCATTTGCTCACAAACAAAAATCAATAAAAAAATTAATAATGATTATCAATTAGCTACTGTGAAATAAAATTAAAGACTTAGTAAAGAAGAAAGATTTGAATTTGGAAATCTTGAAGATAAAAGCCTAAAAAATTAACATATTTAACAATCAAGTAGACTTACTTTATAAATAGGTCAGGTGAAAGAATCCAATAACCTGGAATCAGTTATCAAAGCTAGAAAGAATTCTTACAATAGTTATATAAAGAAAATATATAATAGAGATGGATATCAGAGATTTTATCAAAATGTTCAATAAAAAAAGAATTGAGTTAAACTAAACAATACAGAAAAGAATTCAAAATTTTTAGATCTAAAATAATAAATTCATATATTGGCTAACTTTTTAAAATCAATTCAATCTAATCAATATTTTTGATACCTTTTTCAAGATCAATAAAGACAAAATCTTCTTAACTAATTTAATCCATAACAAACTTTCATTTCTATAGATACTTAAGAAAAGGAGATCAGGTATATATACAATTATTACTTGTTTAGTATATAAACTTCAAGAAAATATATCAGAATATCTCTTTAAATATTTAGTTATTAGAAAAATCAAGGAAGACATATGGTGGAAAACAAATAAAAAGATTTATAAATATATCAGTAATGAAGTTAAAGATAAAAAAAAAAGTTCAACCTATAATAAGTAACTGGACAAATAAATGTTTGAAAAAGATCAAAAAATCTGATAGAAGTCTTTTCAATACTATTTGTAGATAGATGAAAGAAAATAAAATCACCTTCTTGAAGAAGTATCTTAAAGAGCAGCTTAAGATTTTACCTGTAACTATACAAAGTATAATTGATAAACTCTATTAAAAAATCTGAGTAAACTTCAAAATGAAATCTGGAATAATTGTTATATCAAAGTTATAAAATAGAAAAAAATAGCAGAAAATTATAGAAAATAATAAAAAAAATATAAAAACAAGCATTGACCTAATATACAAATCAAACAAAAGCAAGAAGTATCACTATTACTATTGGAGGACTTGAATCTGGAAGGCACTAAAGAAAAAGAAGAAAAGAAGTATTCAACAATTATTAAGGATTGGGCTTGCAATTAACTTCTTTTACTGATTCTTTGACCATACATAAAAAAGATGTTCATAAGAAGTTTTAATACTTCTATTTAATAAAGTCTTGACACTTTCTTTAAATCAACTCAAAGAGTTACTTTAGAACTCCCCTATCTTCATCTTTTTCTTGTTTAAAATTTCCTTTGAAAAAAACTGGACTCTTGTGGCCTGTAAAGTTCAGCTCCCACCTTTACTACTTATGGTAAAAAAATTCCTAAAGAGAAAAGAACCAATGTTGAAGTATCTCTCATCTCTCAATTATGCTGAAAATAATAAAGATTCTACCCTAGTCAAAGGACTCACTTTCTACTCTTTGACTGGCCTTTGCCCTCTTAGAGCTATCTTTTTTCAGCTTTTTTGAAGAATTTTGCCTACTCAACTTGATTCTAAAATTTTGGATAGCATGAATCTTATCAACTCTGATTGGCTGATATGAAACATGTTAAACAAGATTGATAAACAAGCTCTTATTGGACATCTTATATATCTGAATGCATTTTTTTAGCTCCATAAGAACCTAGGGTTCATTGTAAGTCAAAGCACTGGTTGTGGGTAAATATAGGTCACTGTTCCTTTCATATCACAACAAAGATTACAAGATGCTCCAATTATTTTTAGTATTGAAGTCACCTTCCCTTGACAGCCAAGTAGGTTCTAATAGCTTGCACAGATAGTTTTTTTTTTAAGGTACAGTAAATAAAGATGTTTATTATTATAAAGCTATCATATGACTGTAAACACAAATTACATAGTGCTATACTGTGAAATCTATCCAGCTTATATCTGCTTTTTTTTGATAACCTTACAAATTAAGTGATAAACTTGTTTTTGTGACAAGTAGCTATTATGATCAAGCTATTACAGCCACCATCAATATTTACATAGCTTGTTGCCAGAGGAATCCCTACTACTCACCTTCCTATGTTTATATCCTTTCCCAGTTTTTGCCTTTTGGTTAAGATATAGAACCCCTTTTATATCTTGTCCCGTTTGATATTTTTTTATAATATTTGTTCCAGTATGCTATGAATTATCTGTGTAGAGTTTTAGATATTGTTTTGTCCTACCAAAAACCCCTTTTACATGATCTATTATAGCCTGATTATGGGGAGATCACGTGGAGTCTTGAATAGATCTCAATTGATAGAGACCCTTCTCTAACTAATGTGTCAGAGCTTTGTTAATATCTGATTTTTATAGTAGCAGATCATCAACTTATCTGCAGGAGCTTGTGGAACCTGCCATATATGGCAAGGTGACTTCAATACTAAAACCAGCCAAAACATCTTATAATCTTTAGTTTTTCCATAATTGGATATGATCTTGGCCTTAAGTGATAGTGATTATTATTATGAGCTGGATATAATCTTCTTGTATTATTTAGACTTACAGTAGGTGATACTATCTTGCAGTGGTATTGAACTTGAAAACAGTACTTGGTGATCTGGTTATATTATTACTGTATTATGAATCTACAGGTCTTTCACACAGATAGATAAAGATTTGCTTTTTTTTTTTCTTTAAATAAAAACAAACAAGGTGGATAGGAATTTTTCCTTGACTAGTGGGTTTTTTACTCCTGATTTATGGTTTATGGGAGGACCACAAACTGAAGAACTATATCAAGATTTTCAACAACAACTCCTCCTCAAGCATAGCCTACTAAGACTACTAGTGGTATTCACTAATTGTACTTGTAGTGAAAATACATATTGAAAACTCTTGCCAGATTGAAAGACTACCTAAAGACTTAGTCTAACTTTGGAAGAGTTGCACCTTCATAAATAAGCAGCATATACTTGTAGCTAATATTAACTTTAGAACTAGGTTAACAACTCCTCCATAGGTTTTAAGGTATCCTTTTAGCTGCAAGTTTTACCTGGTCTTTGAATAAATAGTTTCTTAAACAAAGTATTAAATGGTGCTCCAAAATTATTCCTCTCCTGATTATGAAATGAAATTTCTTACCTCTTTTTTTCAAAGATTTAGAGATAAGGTACTCCAGTGAATAATTTATAGGTGTTGGTATTTTTCATAGTGAAAGTTTCAGTGGACAGTCAGTAGTTAAAAAAATTTAGGTTATTGCCTAATAATCCTTGATGTTTTTTATTTTATTTATTTTTATTAATAATAACTATAAAAAACTTAGTTACTAACTTGGCTCAAACAAGTTAGTTCCCAATATGGGAGGCAATAGATTATAGAGGTTCTCATAGGAAATCTGAACTGAAAGAAATCTTTGAATATAACTTTAACATATATGCTAGTATTGGTTTAATTTGTAGTTAGCTCTAAAGTAGATAATACACATGTAATATCAAGTTTAAAGTTAATAAAAACCAACCAGAGGTTGAGCCATTTTAAAAAAAAAATAATAATTAAGGATTAGGCTTGTTATGAAATCAAATGGGCTGGTTTTTAACTATAGACAAAACTTAAAATGATTTATAGTAATAATCTGTAAATAATAATTTTATTAATTAGAGGAGTTCAAAATTAAAAAAAAACTATTTTCTGCAGATTCAGTTTTTCAAAAAATTTTCTTTTATGTTAAATTTTAAAGATAAAGAAAAGGTAAAGGAGAGATGCTATCTCAAAGGAAACTTTGAAGAAAAATGGCCCAATGGAGGCCTAACTACAATGAGAACATCCTTGCAAGAGATAACACAAATAAGTTATGCAAAGAAATAACAATGCGAACAGCAAAGAAAAACATCATAAACAAAGGAAAAGCCAAAGAAAACAATTAAAGAGAAATCTAGTTCAAAGACTTTAATAGTCACACATGCTCCAAGACCCAGCAACACAGATCACAACATCTAAACCTTTTCTTAAAACCAAACAAAGCACCAATTGGAGTAAAAAAGTTGAAAACAATATTACAGTTATCAAAAACTCTATGGCAAACTAGTCTGGCAGTGCTATAGCAACACTCAACACAAAAATACAAAAAGTGATCTCACTTGAACCGACCAGAGAGATACACAGAGAAGTAGGCATAGACGACCAAAACATGGAAATGGAGATAGAACAAGATCAATAAGCAACAACCTCAAGCTGGCAATATGTCGGCACCAAGGGGAAATAGAAGAAAAATATCTGAATCATCAAATCAAGACTTTTCTCTCCCTTTGATAAAACCATCCATTATATAGAGAGAGAGCCAAGATTGGCATTCCTGCTATAGACCTGTCAAGCAAAACCACAGCTCATAAAATAACCTTTCTTATCAAGGCTTTGAATTCACCAGAAGGACTCATGACAATTGAAGTGAAAAGAAAAAAGAGACAGAACACATCATTACTATTTTAAGTAATAAACAAAAAGCAATTGAGATTTGCAACAATCCATTATCCGATACAGACAATAAACACATAGCCCTCATGGAGTATACAAATTCGATCCTAAAATAGGAAAATAGTATCAGAGTATAGGACATTACACTAGACACCAAACTCATAGAAGTACAACAATACTTTATCAAATATGAAGTGATCAGTAATATTACCATGTCAACTCAACAAATGTGGCAAATAGCAACAATCACATATACAAAAAAAGAGGACAAAGATGCCCTAATCGAAAAATGGAACGTGCCATTCAAAGCTGACTCAGTAAGAGTATTTGATGCACAATAAAATGTAGATCAAATGAAAGCATGTGGACAAACTGCAGCAAAACTCACTAATCTCCCACCCAACACTACCACTTTTAACCTAAGTAGAATATGTGAACAACTGTTATATACTAAAAGAATGTTATACCAAAGAAAGAGATTTGCAGTTATCAGCTTTAGCAATTAGAAAGAACTAGAAACAGCTATCTTGCAAGAGTTTCAACTGGGAGATTTCAACTGCACCTGGCAATCCATCAAAGCCAAACTGTACACAATTTATGACAGCCCAGAGCATCTTCTGAATGGCTGTCTAATCAAAGAAAGAAGAACTCAATGGAAGAAATACAATAAGGAATAAGTGAACAAATTTGGCAAACTATATAACAAGTTCAGACTTGCATGCACTACTTCAAATATAAATCAAACAAAAACTTCACAACATTATCCAATCAAGCCTGGATCTTATGTAGCAGCCGCCAAATATAGTCAAAGTCAACCAAAAAAGACCCAAGAGAACAATCCAACACTTGCTGACATCTTGACCATTCTCAAAGAAATCAAAAATAAGATTGAAGAGATAAACAAAAACATTATCGATCTGAATGAAAGGATATACAACTTAGAAGTTCCAGAAGACAACTTTTCAGATACTATGGAACCAAAAAATAGAGAAGAAGAGTCATCAAACCACAATGAGACCTCTACTCCTCAACCAAATACAATAAAACATCACAATATTCAAGCACAACAACAACAAATTCATGAATCCATAAGCAGGATGAACCAAAATATGCATAAGGTACTCAATGCAATTTCAGAACTGATTCCTAGCATAGCCTCTCTCCTCTCAAAAAATAATTAATAAGCAATATACTAGAATCACCTATATTGGAAAACATAGAATACAATCATAACAACATGCACATAGAAAGATATTCAAGGATATACAGAAACAAAATTCACCAAACTTCACATCTTATTCAAATAATCATATAACAGAAGACAACTCCAACAATAATAATACAACCACATACATTGAAAAAGACACTCAATACCTGATATGGCAAATTACAACTGTCAACATTCAAGGCCTAACAAACAAACACAAAAGAGAAACCTAGTTCAACTGGTGTACAACAAAGGACTGGGACATTATTGTAACAATTAAGACCAATAGTACCTACCAACAATCAAAATACTAGAAACATCCATCCTATCATATAATCTGGTCACACAATGATGAACAAATGATTGGACAAGGCCTAAATCTAATGATAAAAAAAAACATAGCAGACCGCATTTACAAATACAATACCTGGAAGGGAAGACTAATATATGCAGATCTCATATTCACAAAAAAACAGAAACTGAGATACTTAAAACTCAATTATCACATCTCAAATATAACCTCTCTTTATAAGATATTTTTAGATCTTTATCTTTTAATATTTTTTCCTTTAGTATTGAAGCTTTTCTTTCTAGTCATATAGTTTTAGTACCTAAAAGATTAAGGAGTTTTTTTATCTTATTCTTCTTTTAGATTCTTTGCAATCTTTCTCATTATATCATCTTTTCATATATTGCATTCTAGACCTTCTTTTGAAACTAGTTATAGGTTATACTTTGCAATTTCTTAATCCATCTTCTTGTTTCTTTTCCAATTCTTTTACTATTGTATTAAAGGTCTACCATCTCAAAGATGAGTTTGCTTCTTATTAATTCTACAAAGATACTTAATATATTCTGACTAATTGTTGAGAAATATATTACTAGCATGAATATTTATTTGTCTTTCTTCACTATTATCCACTATTAATCTCTACTTCCTTTTTCCTTTCTTGTAAGAGTTTTCTGAAATTTGTTAGAACTTCTTCAAGATTTTTATTCCATATCTTCTTTTTCTGTTCCTTGAATACTAGATATTCTGACAAGTGATTAATTGTTTTTTTATCCTAAAGATCACATGCCATACATTTCATGTGCTTGTATAGATCTGGCCTTCTTATTATCAGTTTACTCAATGTTGGTAATTTATTATTCATTAGCTTGATAAAAAAGCTTTTTCTTTGAAAATCTTTGAAAAATATATTCCATATATAGCTATTTATTCTCTCCTATACTAGATCTCATATATGGCCTTATTATTATTGAATTTGGTGGCTCTATTTCTTTTCCATTCTATTTTGTAATATTCACTGATATGCTATAATCTTATTATTCATCTTTTTGATAAATTGTCTTATGAAATTATCTAAAGTTTTATTCTGCTACTTGATTTCTATAGGGATTTTATATGAGATAAGATTTTTCTATTCTATTACTGGAAGATTGAGAGCATTTTTTGGTTAGGACATCTGCTTCATCATTATGGGGGTCTCAAGAGTGTAACTTGATCTTGATAAGCTTCAGATCTTGATCTTTTTTCTTAATCAGCTCTACTATATACTGTATACCTATAATAATTAGTTTTTATTCTTTAACCATCCTTTATATATTCTTTTTGGATCATCTTTTAACTATTTTTAACTTTGAGATATAGGTTTGACTATTTGTAAAGATTTCAATTGAGATATCTATTGGAACTACCAGAAGTATTGTAACTATTGTTGTTAGTTCTATACATGTAAATAAGGATCAATTGTTTATCTTTATTTGAAATCTACTTTTTTTTCCTATATCATTTATTTGGATCCATGCTACTCCTATCTTCATATTGTTACTGTTATAATTAATTAATGATCTATTTGAATAAAAGGTTAACTTTAGTTTGGATCCTTAATTATACTGGAGTATCTCTATTAGATAATCTTAATATACTTCTTTTTTAACATTCTCTTTAATAATTGTTTCCTTTCAACTTTTTATATTTATATAATTTATCTTGACATCTTGAAAAGTGAACTACTGGAATGACTTCTGCAAACTTTGTATAAATACATGATTGTTATCTATTGTTTTTCCAATTGTTCTTTCCAGAGATATTATGTAACATGGGATTGTTGGCATCTAGGCTTTTCTAATACTTTTTCTTGTATTAAAATATAGTATCATATATATCTCTTCCATATCTCTCTTCATTATGTACAGTAACTTTGTTTTTATATAAAATCTTTTAAATAATTATATATTTAATTAGCTTTGTTTTTTTGACTATTTTTGCTATTTTGACACCTATAGTATTCGATTTTTGCTTTTTTTTTAGGTTCTTCTTATAATAGATTTCTATATATTAGTTGGTAATTGGTGTTCTTTTTAATCATCCATATTTTTTGTCTTTTATCCTGGTTAAGGTAGACTATAGAATATATTGGCTTCTATTTTATCCAATTCATTTTTCATAATTTTTTAAACTAATTTAGAAGATTTTTAGGGAATATCAGATTTACTGTATATTTAAGAACTATTCTGGAATAAGGCTTTTGCCTATTTTTGGATAAGTTGAAATATGCACCAATTTCTTACTTCACTTGTTTCATAGTCAATGAGCTAATCTATATATATAAATCTATTGGTTCTTAGTAATAATATAGCTTTATTATACTCTTCAAGTGAGAGATATTATTTAATCAGACTATTTTCTTTTTTCAATTCAAAGATATCATGTCATTTTTAACTTTGAAAAGTAATTTCCATATTTCTGGCTAACTTAATTACTTGGGGCAAAAAGTTGCTTTTATATATAAGATAATCTAGTGAATTACAAGTCAGTAGATTGGGTGGTTTCAAATATTGGATTTGTGCTTGTTTGAGTCTTATAATTGTTAAAGTTTTTCTAGTTCAAGATCATTCAATATATTGCACAATCTTATTATCTGACTTTCATTTGTAGTATTCAAATGTTTTTTAAATTATAGACTTTTGAATGATATATTATACTGTTAAAAGTAAGATCAGAAAATTTTATATAGCAAATGATTTATAGATTAATAGTGAAAAGTTAATTTTGCTTACAATAAATTGAAATAAGCTAAAAACTGGAATAGTTTATGCTGGTAATGACAGAACAGAAGTCAAGAAAATGAGCAAAAATAATCAGGCATGATTCCTAGGAGTTTTGTTCAAAAGAAGACATAAAAACAAGAATACAATTAACTTGTTGAAAGCTGAGATTAGATCTATAAATCTAGAAATCAATAAAAAAACTATGACTGAGAAATATACTAGATATATTATCAATAGAGTTGTGATTCCCTGGATAGAATACCATATACAATACACACATATTGGAAAAAAATATGCAATGAGCTTACAACAATATATAGAAAAACTTTTAAGAACAAAGCCCTCATATATAATATAATGTCAAATAGTTGTATTTATAATAAAAAGATATTAGACCTCAAAAGTATATGGGAAATTCAACTTGAAAATTATATAACTTCTCTTTTTTGTCAGCTGAACAACTCTAAAAATCCAGGAATAGCAACAATTATCCATTTCAAACAAAATCAGTTAAAACACTAGGAGCTCTAAAATATCTTGGAATATTCAACAGAAACTACTTTTTTGAAAAAAGGTAACTTTGCTATTACTACTCTGGCTCTAGTCAATAAACTTCAAATCACATATTAAAGTTATAGATGGAAAGACCTTTTAAGTTACAGGTGGTCTACTTTCTATTAAGTTAATTCTTGAGGAGTGTGATTATAAAAAGGCTATAACATCCCTGAAAAAATACAATATAATGTTCTTGAATAATTTAGGTAACTCAACTACAGGAACAATTAGAAAATGGGAAGCAGTCCAAATATTTTTTGGAAATAGAAAAAGTCATATTCCCAGATAGTATAAGCAAGTTGTTTCTCAGGTTACAGAAAAACAGGATTTGCTCAAAAGCTCACTTAAAAATTTAGAATGGTACAATTATGAAATCCAAACATAACAATTATCAAATATACTGGACAAAAGTAAGACTTACTGAGAAATTACTATCAATATATCCGAAAATATTATAATAAAAGTCAAGAAAGCTCAAGGAAATATAATTTTCACCCTATACTAGTTTAGTTATAATAGTACTGATAATTCGATTCTATGTCATCCAGATTTATCTAAGCTAATGACAATAATTTCATCTTCAGAAACATATCTCCTGCCTTAACAAGTCTAAAAGTACATAGATAAGAAAATTACTACTACTTCCAGATAACTCAACAAATTGGATGCCTGACAACTCAAAACAATATAGACCTGATACTTGAAATTTAGCAGCAATATATAAAGAAGTAGTAATAGAAAACTGGTATATTTCATTAATAAAGCAGGCCATTGACTCAATAGAATATATTAGAGAACTTACTGATACTTTTAGATTTAATCTAAATAATAGACATAAAAACTTTACTTTCTATACTGATGTGTTCTTTAAGAAAGAAACAGAAGATATTGAAACAGAGTGTTAAATGGGTTTTGCTTGGATTCAAACTTAAAACAATACCATTGTTAACCAATTCTCAGCAGGAGAACTACTATGGCCTTCAATAGCAAGAGTAGAAATATTAGCAATATTGATAGTACTTTATACTATATCTCAAGATGCTAATGTTACTATCTTTATAGATTGCAAAGTAGCTATTCGAATATGGAATACCATACAATTACAACCATTTATGTCATTTAGAAAATGGATCAAAATAGTTAACTGGCCACTTGAACCTCAGAAGAAATCTTTTTTACCACCTGCAGTATCAGATGAGTCAATTCCACTGGTCTTTCATTTAAGTGAGCACCGGATTGGGATATCTCAAGAAAAGAATTTAGATCTTAGCTTTTTTCTATTAAAGCTTTGTTACCACTTAAGAAACT
>CAJVPT010004879.1:0-12873 GCA_910592055.1 Acaulospora colombiana | reverse complement strand
TGCAGATTAAAAAAAAAAAAAAAAAAAAAAAAAAAAAAAAAAAAAAAGATAAAAAATAGATCTTATTTTGAATTTGAAAATAAAATAAAAATTGAATTGTGAAGGATTTAGTTATACTGTATATTAATATATAATTCTTATTTATTTATTTTGTTAAGATATAGAATATTAAAATTAATAAGATTTTTATAAATATTTAATTATAATTTCTTTAAATTATAAATATAATATATATAGTAATTAAAATTTAATAAACATATAAATTTTAATAAATATTAAAAATTACATAAATTAATGATTTATTAATATCAAAAAAAAAATTTTTTTAAAAATTTATTTATATTAATTATATAACACAAATATTAAATTATATGATAGAAATAAATCAATCATTTATTTATGTTATTAATTTGCTAAATTATTTCATTTTCTAATAAATATTATACAAACAGCATTATTTCAAATAAATATTTTTTGACTAGTATCTTTTTAAACCAATGTATAAATATATACATATATAATAATAAAATAATAAATTTATTTTAAGTTTTAACACAAGATAATATTAGTTACTATAAAAAAAATAAAGAGATTTTATTAATAAATGTAAAAAAACTTCAAGAAAAAGATTTGAAATAATTGGTATTTGGTGATAATTGCATAGAAAAAAGTTCTGATAATAATAAAAAAGGTCAAAAAATATAAAAATCTCAAAAATAAAATTATCAATAAAAAAGAGAAAAAATTAATAAAAGAAAAAAATCTAATGTTCAAAAAAAAAAATTTTTTTTATAGTTAATAATACAATTCTGAAAAAATATAAGTATAGAAAAAAATCTGTGGGTCAATAGCATAGTGGTAGCGCTCCCAGATCACAATGTACTATCTCCGAGTTTAATACTATTGCGAGGCAGTATTATCCAAGCCTAAGGTGGTACAAGAAGATCTCATCCATTCCATGACAAAGATCTAATCACTCCTGGCCAAGATCCCGTCCGATCACGGGGCATCAAAAAGATCACAAGACGCTCCAGCCAGTTTTAGTGCTGAAGCCATCTCGTCACAAGACAGATTCAACAAGCTCTTGCAGATAGGTTGAAGATCTGCTAAGCTGTAAAAATTCTGGAGGGTACTAACGGAACTTAGGCATATTAGTTAGAGGAGGGTCTCTACCAATCAAGAACTGTCCAAGACTCCATGTGATCTCCCCATAGGCAGGTTGTAATAAATCATGTAAAAAGAGTTTTCGGTGGGACGAGACGACATCTAAGACTCCATGCAGGTACTCCGTAGGCATATTATAATAAGTATTGTAAAAAGAATACCAAGTGGGATGAGATATAAAAAAGGGGGTCCTGTACCCTGTCCTAGAAGGTACATAGGCCAGGAAAGGGTACAGACGTAGGTAGGAGGGTAGTAGGGCTTCCTCCGGCAACAAGCCACGTATGTGTTGACAGTAGCTTCAGAGTTACTTGTCACAAATGCAGATTTATCACTTAATTGTTGTAGAGTCATGGAGGGATGTACGTAAGCTGGATAAAGAATATAGTATAGCACTATGTAATTTGTATTCACAGTACACCTGTGCCTTTACTGTAATAAATTGGCTTCGTTTATCCTTTAAAAAAAAAATAAAATAAAATAAGTATAGAAAAAATAATTAGAAAAGGAATTATAAAGAATAGTAAATGGTTAGATTTTTAATTCACTAAATAGAATTTTGAAAAATCATAGTAATAAATTGTAGATAAAGAACTTGATGGTTAAAGAATAATTTAAATTATTAAGAGAGCAAAAAAAAATTTTTTTTTTTTTATGATAAGATTAAATTCAAAAGTCTAAAGATATAACTTTAATAATCAATAATCACATTTAAAAAAATAGTGTAATTTTAAATATTTATTTATTGCTTTATAATGCTTATTACATACGAAAAAATTATTATTGTAATTTTTTTTAGATAATATTTTAGCCGAGAATTAATATTAAGGTTTAGACAAATACCTAATTATCAACTTCATACAATAGAACTTGCAATTTATAATTTCGACATCAATTATTATTCATCATTCGTATTTCTTTTCATGGAATATACGTAAGCGAAGATAAGTTCCTAACATAAAGCAAATTCTTTTGCAGCATAGAACTTATCCAGGAATCTTGAATGTTACATCTACTTTGCACCATAAAAGAACAAGATCAATGATGCTTAAGGCGGTTCATTTTATTTTCGTGGTAATTGTACATTTTATTTTCGTGGTAATTATACACATGATTCATTTCTTTTTTTAAAAATATTCATATCTTTTCACTATGGTTCAAATTATTTACACTATCGTTCACTCTTATAATCCATTCTTTTTCCCCTTCAGCACTCTCGATTATATATCTAACTACGCCTCTTCTTTCTTGGTTCAATTTATAGATCAAAACGACAAGTGGCAACAAAATATAATAATACGCAAAGCTCATTGCGAAAAGACCCACGTTTATCCACGAGAACATAACTGCTTTCAAGTGATACTCGCAAGTATTGTACAAAAGAACTTCGACTTCGGGGGTAATATATATATTGTTCCTGTTATTTAGATAAAATTTTGGTTCGTATGCTCGTGGACATGTTAGTGGCTGACCGCGGAAATAATCAAGCGATGTGATGAGTGCACAAATTGCAGAAAGTGTTAGGCCAATACTGTTTAGAATTGAATTGAGTGTGATTAGTTGTTATTAAAAGAAGATATCTCTACCTCAAATTTTTCAAATGTAAAATCTTTTGTACTTACACTGTTGTTTGAGGAAATATTCCTAACGTCAAATTTATCACTGTCAAAAGAAAATGGAAAACGGTAAATAATAGTGAAACCTATGCATTCGTAAACATTTAAGCTTGGAAACATAATATTCACCGCTCAATAATGTGGCATTAAAAAGCCAGACGTAGAATTTAATCCCAAATTGACTATAATTTTGTTTGAAAGTAAAAGTAAATCAATGTTAAAGGTCCGGGGAAAAATAGGGACATTCGAATAGTTGAGACCTACTTATAATTAGTAAAATATTCATTTCCGCTGGCGGTTTCATTATAATATTTGTCTGTTATTCTTAATGCTTGATTGTAATTTTCGATCTCACAGTATCCTAATTCACGCGAAAGAAGATTACGAAATTAGGGATTTAATAAATATAGTAAAAAAAAAGGAAACGAAAAATCTGGAAACGAAAAGAATCAATTGTATGGAGTGTACCAAAATATATATGACTTATAAAAGAAATCATTCCAAAACTCAGCATAAACGCCGCTACATAGTTTCTTGTTCGTAGAATGGATTTTTCATACAAATCGCTGAATATTAAACGAGGTTTTGTCGTGAGTGGCGAATATTTTGCGTAAAACATTTTGATGGTAATGTTCCAAGAATCTTAGTTCCGAAGGTCTTTTTATTCGAGTTTATTCCAAAAATAGACGGGATATTTACCTCGTTTTTTGTATATTAAAAAAAAAAAACGTACTGTATGTGCGTATAAATAGGAACAGCCAAGAACTACCGGTAAGCTTGTTATAATTTTAGATGTATCATTTATGGATAAAAGTATCAGATGATCGAAACTTTGAATCATTATACCATCATGCAGGCTTGATTTATCAGGTTGCATCAAGAACCCATTACCATTTTGATGCAGTATGCACAAAGGGATCATACAAAATTAGTTCAATAGTGATTATTTTTGTGATCAACTGTTACGTAGCATTGCTGCGCATTAGTAAAAGATGATCATATCCGTCAGAAAGAACATATACTTAAATGGGTCACAAAAATGATTTAACATCGAGTGTTCTGCCGAAAAATGAAATCAAGTCTAGAAATCCGAAAGACAAATATAGTATTAAATGACCAAAGTGGGCTCAAGCCCGTAAATATTGGTCTAAGGAGGATCAATGACGATTTCCATGTGTCGACAGATCTTCTATAAGCGTTGGTTAAAATAAAAGATCTGAGGATGAATTCTATGATCTACACAAGCGACCATTGCAAAATGTATGCGGATACAGTCTACGCTATCTACACTGCATACATCACAGGGTGAAGAACTGGTAATTATTATTTTAGCGAGGCAACACTAAGACAACGCACAGATTCACAAAAGTCATGTGTGAGCTCGGATTAGAAACATGGTTGGCGCCGCATTAAAACTTGCAGATATCATTTTCATAAACAGGTTTTTCTCTGGCAAAAAGGCATAGGTAAGGTTGACCTTTCCTAATTTCTCTCGATTTGTTTCAGGAAAAAAGATTCTATGTCAAATAAGGTAAGCTAAAAATTTAATTTGATGATATTTTCAACAATTAAATTCAGCATCTTAATTATTCTTAGTGCGATATCAATTAAGTTAAATTTAAAATTAATATGACAAGCAATATTTTAAAATTTTATATATTTCTTTTTAAAAAAGTTTTTTTATTATTTAAAATATTCAATAAAAAATTAAAATTGTTATATTATATAATTTTTTGTTTCTTTTTTAATATTATAATTATTTTTTTAAGAAATTATTTAATGGATAAAGAATTTTTTTATAAAATTTTTTTAATTATCAATAATATTATCAAATAAATAATTATAATTAATAAAAGTTTATTTATATTTCAAAAATTAATATATTTTATATCAATCAATTATTTTTTATAAAATCAAATTAAGATAATTAAAAATTTTTTAAAAATTATAAAAATAAAAGTCTTAATAAGATAAAAAAAAATTAATAAAAAAAGAAATTAAATTTTTTATTATGTATAATTTTTATTAATATTTGCTTTAAAAATAAAAAAATTTTAATTGATTTTTTTTATCATTAATAATAAAAATATATTTGATTTTTTATTATTATTAAAATTATGTTTTTGATGAAAAAAATTTATAAAAAAAAAAAAAAAAAGAAATACTAATAATTCTTATAAAAATATTTTTTAAATTATTTTAAAAATAATAGTAAAATTTTATTAATTAAAAAGTAAAAAAACGTTTAATAAATATTAATTTATAGTATATATAATTGAAAATTTATTAAAAAGCTACTTATATTAATAAACTTTTATATTAATATTAAAATAATTTAAAGTAAAAATAAAATATTATATAAATAAAATATAAATAACTAATAATAATATTTTTTTTTTTAATTTGTTTACACTAAAATGGACAAGCCATATTGGCTTGACTGTGGAAAAAAAAAAATTATTTTTTTTTTAATTTGAAAATTGAATATAATATATTTTAAATATAAAAAACAATTAAAAAAATTATTAAAAAAATTAATATAAATATAAAAATTTTTTAAAATAATTAAATAAACAAATGATTAAAAATAATTATATAGATTTAATAATAAATATATAAATGATTAAATAAAAAAATAGACTCTTTTTGCAAATCTCTTAAATACTTAAAAATTTTCTTTTTAGATAATATACTTAAGAAAAAAGATAATACACATAACTAAAGATACATATTCTCTCACAACACCAACACATTGTAGACATCTTAGTACAGAAAATAACACTTTATGCATAGCTTTAGTCTAGTGATCACTAAAAAAAAATACAACATAAAATATAACCTTAACTCTCTTCTCTTTGCTAAAGAGAAGAAAATAGATCAACATAAACTAATTTACAGTTAAAAAAAAAGAGCCAATATTAACTTCACAAAGCTTATAGTCAGGTCAGTATACATTGACACCTTTCTTGACATTACAAGAAATCCTAAAAGAAATAGATTTGCTCAATAAATTAAGCAAATCTCAAATCCTTCAAAATCCAGAAGACTATCAAAACTTTTTAAGGTTTAAACAGTCTAACATACATATTCTATTTCCACACATATCAAAACACATTATCAAAGTAGTACAAACATATACATATGTATAAAGCTATTATCTAAGCAAGTTTAACAAAAGTTTATTACAACAGTATAACAAGAGTAACTTAAATTAATAAAATTATCAAACACAACTATCACAACAGAAAATGATTAATATAATCAGAGTATCAGGAGTCTGTAAAAACATAATAAAGTTAATATAAATAGACAAACAACCTAAGCAAAAAGGAAAAAATAATATATGTCTAATCAAAATAAGATTAAGACACATAAAAAAACAAGAAAATAATAAAAAAACAATAAGTATTATATGTAAAATCTTGTCAACAATTACTAAAATAGTACTAAAAACATATATTAATACATTCATATGATTATTTATAATATAACACAAAAAATATGACAATAATATTAATTCATACATATATTTTATCATAAATAAAGCAAAGCAAATACTTTAGATAGTAAACAATAGATAAGATAATATTATTAACACATTAGTCCAATTGGCAAAAGTATGATGAAATAGACAAACTATGGACTACACAACAAATTATCAAACAAAAAGATATGATCAATCACAGTAGTATAATAGCAGATGCTTTAAAAACTTATATTATATTGAATAGCATTATTACTAAAATTCTAGAAATAGATAATACAACATTCTACAAGGAATAAATCCTTATATAATATATTATCTTTTTTTGATTTAAAGGAATGGAAAAGAAAAAAAATCTGTTTCAATCCTATATAAAAGATAGATATCTGAATATAATTAAAGAAAAATTGATAAAAATACCATCTATTTCAATGGAAATCACTACTGATGTAGAAAGTAGATCAATATTAGATAATAAAATACCAATGGTAGAAGGTCAATAACAGAAGAAAATAGAAGTAGAAACTTTCAAAGGCAAAATTCAAAGCCATGATATAAGTAAGTGCAGCTCTTATACAACAAGAAACTGGCAAGCAACCCCATATTAAATCACTATTTCATAAATAAAAAAGGCAAATACAAAGTAGAGGTAATAACAGTCAATATTCCAGGGAATAATAAAAAAGAAATCAAGATATACTTGAGTAGTATATTGAAATTGTCACGAAATAGGTGCAACTTTTTAATAAAGAATTTATCAATAGAAATAAATGATTGAGTTTTCATCTGAAAAAAGAAGAAGATCTTCTCAAATATTTAGAAGAGATAAACAGAAAGGAAAAAACTTTCAGTCTACAACAACTCGAAAACATGAGCACCAACCTAACACAAAATATAGAGATGTTAGACAAGAAAATCTTTCGATTAAGAAAAGAGGAAGAGGAAAAAAATATATAACATATTAACCTAATAGATATAGCACATAAAACTTTATAACACCTTATAAAAAAATATCTCAAAAGATATAGTGAGATGCAAAATATATACATCTACAAAGTCAAAACAAAAATAAGAGTCAAGACTTATATCAAGTAATATATTGTAGCTACTATAAGACAAATCCAGAAACTTTATAGATGATCCTCTTAGGAACAGAAACCACTAGAGCCATTTTCTTCAAGAAAGAACTGACAGATAGAGAGATTAATGACATTTTAATGGAAAGAAACAAAAACTCTGCAAAACTACTAGACATAAACAAGTTTTACTCAAGTTTGGTAACCAGGGTACTCAATAGTATAAAAGTGAAGGCATATTGCACTCCAAGAAATCCCTTTACATTGAATAAACAAAACTTCACAGTTATATACTTTGCATTAAGAAAGGTTCTTAACAAAGCCTATAAATAACATATTTTCTTACAAGAGTTATGCCTATCATAGAGTATAAAAAATATAATAACAGAAAATAAAAAGATCATGATACTAAAAGAGAAAGAGCCAAAGCACAAAATAGAAAAGTTGAAATAGATAATGAGATATCTATAAACTCATTATCTGACAATGAATCAATCAGTTTCTTCTCCTCTTATAATAAAAATCATCAATCTCTAAAAAGGCAACATTCAAGAGATCCATCTTCAAGAGATCAAAGAAGATTCTATAGAACTCAAACTGGTAGAAAAAGACAAAAAAATAATGAAGGACTTAAGAACCCAATCATAGAAAGCAATAGAGAACCTATTGACAATCCAAGACCTAGACAGTACAATAGTTTTGATAAGTACATGTCAAATACAGAAATAGAAAATGAAGAAGATCCACTATATCATATCTTAAACAACTTAGAAAAGTTATGTAATAGAATAGTCAGACCAGAGGATAGAATAGCTTCTAATAGACAAATAAAATACAGTAGAAGAGGGACAAATTACTCCTAAAAAGGTGCACCAGTTGTCCAAGATAATAAGAGAGAAAATGAGTTCAATTTATTCTCAGTAGAAATTTTAAAAAAGGGCAAACATTAATAAAAAGAGTATAACAGTATACAATTAGATAATTTAGATCTAGAAAAATTCTTACAAAGTGAAAAAACCAACTTTCTGAACAAAAAAAGAAAAGAAAAAGAAAAGTAAAATAACAATAGAGATAAGGAAAATGATATTGAAAAAAGAATAATAAGAATAGATATATATAATATATGGGATATCACTGATATAACTAATCAATATAGTCTTATAAAAGACATAAGTGAACAAGGTATAGGGGTAATAGGATTTTGTGAGATCAAGCTAATACACAGTAATACAAAATGGGCTTTCAGTAATCAGAAAGAATACAAATACTTTTATAGTACTAACAAAGATACTCCATATAGTACAGAAGTAAGTCTACTAATAAGAAAAGATCTTAATAAACAAGTAGCATCAGTAGAGAAAATAAATAGTTATATGATCACTATTAACATGTTGACAAAGAAAAATAAAATCTGCATTATATAGATTTATATCCCATCAGATAGACATAGACACAAGAAAGTATAAAACAATTTAATAAGATATATTAGAGAAAAACATAGACAAGTCTTTTATACAATTTTAATGAGTGACTTTAATGTAGCATACAACCCATTAGAGTATAGAGCATCCTTATCCAGGACATATTTCAGACCCTTATGGTGACCTGAAATTCCTCTATTTAACTTTCTTGACAAATGAAATTTTTTAGATATACAGGCAATATAGGAAGGAAAAGACAAAACTTTTACAAGGCAAGACACCATAAGCAATAGCAGAATAGATTTCATCTGGATGTCACAGAGCTTGGCAAAATATACAATCCTATAATTCAACAATCAAGCCATAAAATAAATTACTGGAAATAATCATACTATACTTTTGGTAACTCTATATAATAATAATCTATTTACAAAAAACAAGACATTAAATACTACACAATATTCAAAATACGAAGGATTGATCTAAAAAGAATATCTTCTAAACAATTGCAAACCTTTTGAGAAAGCTTGAACCATAAACTCAAAACTTTTTGGGGGCCTATACTTAATAAGAAACCTGATAAAGATGAAAGAGAACTATTAGCAAATAAAATCTGGAAAACCTTCAAAGATCTAATTTGTAGGGTAGCTTTTAACAAATTAAAAACCAAAAAACTGATATCAAATAAGGAGAAATAATACAAACACAGTTCAGAATTTATTTAGTATAGAAGAACTCTTTAATTAAAAATACTCTTTAAGAAAGTAGAGCTATCAAAAGAAATAATAAAGGTGCAGGAGCTTAGTATAGCTATCAAAAAACATAATTCCATTCATGATTTACATCATCAGATAGAAAACTATTGTATTCAATTCAGCATCTTCAACATTCACTAGATATCCTTGAAAAAAGATATCCAAAATATAATAGAATGGCTCAAGTTTATAAGTCAAAACTTAGAAGCCAAAAAAGTAAGAGAGAAGATCAAATTAGCTTTAAAACTAAGATGTGATAATCTTAAACACAATCAAAAGAAAATGGTAAACTCACTAACAAATAAAGAAAGAAGCAAAATAATATTTAATTGGGTCAAAGTTAAGCAAGATGGTATGGAATATATAATGACAAACAAAAAGAAATTAAAAAAGAAATAAGAAAATACTATTAAGAGATCTTTAAAAAATGAAATGTCAACTTTGCCAATCTTATTGAAGAGTAAAAAAAGAAATATGATCTCAAGTAGTATATCCAAAATATATAGTATGAAAATCTTCTAGAACCAATTACACATAAAGAATTGAAAGAAACTCTCCATGTGCTTTCAAATAACAAAGCTCTAGGAAAATTCCAGATCAGCTATGAAATATTAAAGAAATTAAGTCAAGAAGAAAAAGAATACCTGCAAAAGATACTGAATACCTTCTTATGATAGGAAGTTATACATGTTTGTTGAAAACAAAGCTACATATACTCACAAGCTAAATCAAAACCCTGAGAGTGTGAATTGGCAAATACAAGACCAATCATACTACTGGAAGTTACTAAAAAGTGCTTTACCAAAATTCTAATCACCAGAATAGGAAACACTTGCAAGATCAACAATATCCTTAGGAGTCCCAACTATACAGAATTGTTAAGAGAAAGCATAGTAGAACTCATTCAAGTTCTCAATAATATTTATAAAGATGCAAGAGAAAACAAAAAAGAGCTGTGGATACTTTTTCAAGACATAGCCAAGGTATATGATACCATTAGCCTGGAAATGCTAACCAAAACAATAGAAAAGATTAAGGCATCCAAAGATTTTATCAAGATCATAATGAGCCTGTTCCAAAATAGGAAGTTCAAAGTAATATTTGAGAATGATCTCATGGAACCAATAAGGGTAGGAGATGGAATAGATCAAGAAGAAATTATCTTATCACTGATGTGAAGAATTTTCTATATCTCTTTACTATACAAAATCCAAGAAGATACAGAGTAGAAATACAAAATTAAAGTCTTATGGAATCCTGATCTAAATAATACCATTACTAAAAAGCTAGAATCAAGACACACAGCTATAGCTTTCATGGATGCTACCACATAAATAATAAGGTTCAAGAAGATATGAAAAAGATTCTAGAAACAGCAAAAATCTTTTACAAAGCAAATGACTCTCAGATCAATAGTAACAAGTCAATATTAATTACTATCATAATTTTAATTACTACCCAGAAAAAGTTCATACAAGAATCAACAAAGAAGTGATTAGAGAGTTGGATAGAGAAGAGTAAGCAAGATTCCTGAAAATATGGATAGGCAACCAGAAAACTGCAATCGAATTCAAAGAAAGAGTCTTAAAAAAATCAATACTGTTATGAAAGTTCTTAAAAATAAGAAAATGACTAATAAGCAAGCCCTTTATATATAAAATAGAATATTGATTTTGAGAATGAAGTTTAGAATGCAGCATAGCATATTGTTCTGAAAAATATGTAATAACTTGATAGCAGCATATTACAAGCTTTTCAAGAACAAAGCAGTCTTATATAGATATATTTTCAATAGTGCAATTTACTATCTGAAGATACATAATCTTAAAAGTATATGGATGCTCCAAAAAGAAAGTTAAATAACCAGACTCTATTAAAATAAATGATCAGGATCTAGCAGGGCTTACTATAATCATCAGGTTGAAACAAGTACAGATTAAGTACTGGAAGTTTCACAATCTCCTTTCATATGAATCTCTAAGGCACCTTGATAATAAAAGAAATTTTATATTACAAGTTCTAAAGTTAACTAAGGACTTTGGACTAACTTTCCAGAGCTGGAAGTAAAATAATATTTTTGAATAGATCAAAGGCAATAGTCCAATTCAAGAATACCTAACACTACAAGAATATAGAAAGGCAATATCATTTTTGTGAAATAACAGATTAATATATATAAACTAGTTAATAAATCAAAACTCTACAAAATTCAGAAAGTGAAAAATGATTTAACTTATCCAATATACTAGCAAAGGCCTTATCCTAGAATAGTATAATATCTTATAAAGAATCACAACTAAAGAAAGTATAAAAGACTTCACAACACTTTAGAAAAAGGGAAAGAAAAGTGGCTATCAAAATGCACTAAACCTGAACCTGACAGAGATAAAAGAAAGAAAACCTGGATAGTTGCCCAGAAAGAGAATCAACAAATAGTATAGAGAAAACTGATTTAAGAGAATAGCCAAGGTACTATAATAATTCATTATTTTAACCATCTGAAAACAGAAGATGGTTTAAAAACAGTCCTTACCAAATACACAGGATACTCATTAAACAATAGAAATAAAAACAAATATAGTATAGAAATAGAATCAGATTATATCTATACTATACCATTTTTAAACCATAAAAAAATATTAGAAAAGTATAATCATTAAAAGTTCTTTATTTCCTATTGGATCTAAATAATATAATGATCAAAAGTATAGTTCCAGAAATCCAAAATTTGACAAATGACTAAATTGAAAAAATAGAACAAATATTAATAGGAGATTGGAAACAAGAAATACTTAGAGACAATGTTAAGCATGGAGTATATCAAGATCACCTACTTGAAATTTTCTAGCACAATTAAGAATCACAAGAGAAACTAATCTTCTACTTTGATGAATCCTTACACTAATCAAAATTGTATTATTTGGTAGCTGAATTATTGCCAAATTTAATTAAATTTACTAATAAAAATATTGCAATTATTTTCAATTGTTGCTACTTGGCATATTACTATTTAGGTAAGGCAATAAAGTGGCAATCAAAAATTCAGCAATAAAAATCTTGAAAATCAAAAATTCAACAATAAAAAATTTAGCAATCAAAAAAATTAACATAATAACAATTTATCAAAAAATTTATTAACAATTCGTCAAATAATTCATTAATAATTTATTAAAGATTTGTTATAAAATTATTTATTAACAATTCAATAAAAATTTATTAATAAATCACTAAAAATTTATAAGACGAACAAAAAAAAATCTTTCTGCTGATCCCCTTTTTTCTAAAAAATTTCCTTATTTGGTAATTTTCTTGGAAAAGAGAAGCCAGCCTCAAAAGCACTTTATTCTTTAAAGATTTAGG
>CAJVPT010004878.1:0-12874 GCA_910592055.1 Acaulospora colombiana | reverse complement strand
TCATTCAATAGTAAAATGTGATGATATCGCGAGTTACATCACAGTGATAATAGTACCCCGTATATCGCAGAACAACCAACATATTTGATAAACAAGTAAACAAAAGTAAATTGTCAAAACAGTAGATCCAATAACAAAAACATGTGATATAATATAAATAATATAGTAACAAGTATAAATAGAGCTCAATGAATACTGCAAATAGTAAATAAAAGAGAAGAGAATATAGTTGATACCTTAGTCAAGCTGTTACAAAAACATGATGAGCATTCAAAGCTACAAGCCTCCCAATAACTGCTATAATAAAAAGGAATCAAATTTAATAAAGAAATAACTGTATTATCTGAAAATATATAGTCTTAGACAGTATTATTATCAAGATACTGGGAATTAATGAAACAATTTTTCATAAAGTATAAATCTTAACTTAACACCTACTATATCTTTGATAACTGTGAAAAAGCAATAAAAAAGATCTTCTTCAACCCTATATAGAAGATAAGTTTCTAGAAATTATCAAAAATCCAGAAAAATATATAGACCCAAATCTCAACAAATGAAAATTATCAGACAAGTAGATAGTAAATCAACAATGATAATGAAATCACAATGACATGTATCCAAAAACAAAAAGAGTTAGATTCTCTAAGACTCCAAGAAAAATTAAAAGTTACTATATAAGTGAACATAGCTCATATGTGACTAGAAATAAGGAACTAGCCTCACCAACAAATCCATACTTCATAAAAAAAAAGGAAGCTATAAACTTAAAGTGATAATAGCTAACATCCTAGGGAAGTCTGAAAAGGAAACTAAGGCTTACTTAGACAATATACTAAAATTGTTACAAGAAAAAAGAAAATTTCTGAAGAAAGAATTCATTAATGGAAATGAATAGCAAACCTTCTGGGTACAAGAGGAAAAAGATGTCTAGAGGAAACAAATCGAAAAGAAGACAACTTTACCATTCAGTAAATAAACACACAAGCCATGAATAATACACACAAACTAGAAGTGATCTAAATAAGTAAATCTTCTGTAAAACTAAAGCTGAAGAAAATACTTCTATCTGATATGTTTGCTTGATTGATGTGAATCAAAAAGTAAGCAAATATTATATAGTTAAATACTTTAAAAGACATGAAGAGGTTCAAAATATTCATATCTATAAGGTAAATACCAAACCTAAGGTTAAGGTATATATCAAGTGCTACACATATCTTAACCTCGATCCAGAAGCAAAATGGATGATTCTAATTGATACAGAAATGTTAAGAGCTATTTTCTCAAAATTAGAATTAAGTGATAGAGAAATCTATAATATTTTGATTAAGAGAAACTATAACTTAGCACGACTTCTGGATACAAACAAAACATATAATAGTTTGGTAGCCAGGGCATTAAATGGTACTCAAGTAGAAGCATGCTATATACTAAAGATCTCTTTACACTTAGAAAACAAAACTTTATAGTAGTTTGTTTTGCAACAAAAGAAAATAGAAATAATATATATAAACAACATATTTTTTTACAAGGATTGCATCTTTCTTGGAGTATCAAATACTCTAATAACTTAGAAAAGAAGAAATCTAAAAAAATAATTAAAAGCTCAAGAGTAAGATATAAATATAAAAAAGTAGAAATAGATGAAAATTTAGCTACAGATATACTATTAGATATTGAATCTATAAAATCCACCTCTACTTCTAATGACAATCAAAGTTAAACAAATCAAAGACAAATTAGATATTACTATAATAGGAGGATACATCAGAAAATTTTTTAGGTAAATAACTTTAAAGATCTCCACCTGTTAAAATTTTTCTGGAAATTTTCAAAAAAAACTCTAAAAATCGTTCAAAATTTTTGAAAATTTGTAAAATAAAAATAATTTTATAAATTTTAATAATAAAAAACTTTGAATATTTTTTATTTTAAAAAATTTCAGAAATATTCAAAGTGATATATATATTAAAATAAAATTAATTAATGAAATACTGATTAATTTAGTCAAACAAAAATTTAATTTATAAGTTGTTATAATTTTATCAATATGATTTTATTTTTAAAGCTATGAAGTAATTTTTGAAAGGTGACGAAGGATTGCATATGATCATAATATAACATAACTTCTTAGGATTTATGTTATATAAGGTCTCTAAAGTTTTTTCTTTTTTATTAATGTCAAATAAAAAAAAAGAAATGCGTAACATGTTCCAGCAAATGATTTCAGGTTCAAGCTCTGGAAAATGACAAGGAAGTACTTCGAAACCCTTCAAAAAGCCCAAGAGACTCCTGGTACTCTGGATCAAGCTAAAGAACAAATACACCATCTCATGTTGAAACAAAAACAGAGCTGGCCCAGAAGCAATTAAGATTCCCCAGTTATTTTCAAGAATCTTCACCTTATAGAAGGCTGACGAAGAATCTTTAGGTAT
The DNA here is from genome assembly GCA_910592055.1 of Acaulospora colombiana. NCBI lineage: Eukaryota > Fungi > Glomeromycota > Glomeromycetes > Diversisporales > Acaulosporaceae > Acaulospora > Acaulospora colombiana. The sequence goes on along the minus strand of CAJVPT010004878.1, from coordinate 10,436 downwards.
ATTAAAAAAGATATAACTATTTAAATAAATACTAATTTGTATATTTAATTTCTAATATAGTAATCAAAAGGCTTTTGGAATTTCATGAAAGTCTTTATAAAAAATTGATCAGTTATTAGAATGTCAAAAAGCCATCGAAGATAAAGTTACCTACTTAGAAAACAAAATTCATATGAGTTAACATTTAATCACTGAACAGGATTTTATTCAGATAAGATTTAATTTTTTAATCTTCAAAGAACTTCAATACTGTAACATTTCAAATTCTATAATAGCATGCAGTCAAGAGTATCGTAAAAGAAGTCTTTTTTGAAAAATATACATAAATCCCAAAGATTTTCACTGTTATATAGAGGAATATTTTCAGTAAGAATATTTGGAGTTCTTCAAAGGCCTCACAAGAAAATGTTGGAAGATGTATTATAAAAAACATATTCACCAAGCGATAATTATTGCAATTATTAATTATATAAATAAATTTATTAACAATATTATTTATTTAATAGCTTGTGTGACAACACAGATCACTTTGAGGTACCACAGCTTCAAAAATCTGGGATGCTATATTTTCAGTTTTCAGCAAAACTTTCTGGATACAATCAATACAAATACAACCACTATCGAAATTACAGCCTGAAAAAATTTGCAAAAACCCTAAAGTGCTTCAAAAATCTTCATGTCTATTCTAGGAGGGGAAAACCAAAGCATGATGATGCATATTCTCGAAAAAGTCTGATCAAAAGAGGGTGTCTTCGAGAAACAAATTGCATTTGCTATCACAATATATCAAATGATTATAAATCCATGTAATGAAAGTATTTTAATTAATGAAGCATTAATTAAAAGCAAAATAGAAAAAAATAAGTTAAGTTTTAAAATTCTTTGAAGTATTATAGAGTTATTTATTTACTAGTAAAATATTTTAGAAAAAAATTAAAGAGAAAATCAGATTTACAGAAGGCAATTCAAGTGATGAAAATCAAGAAATGCATGAACATAAAGATATTGAATTTTAAAGCACTCTGGAGGAAGTAGAAAATGATGAAAATTATTCAGGATTGCAACCAGAAAATATAGGAATAAAAAGATCTACTTTGGCAATGAGTGATGTAAATGTAAATAATTAATAAAAATATATAAAAAAAGTAATTTTCAATAAATAAATTTTTAAAAATAAATATTTTAATAATAATGCAAAATTATTTTATTACAATTTAAAATATTTGAAATTCTCCAGAGTTTTATATATAAATCTCTACTCTGGAGACTTTTAATGATAACAGAGAGCCTCCGGAGTTTTACGTCTAAAAATCTCTAAAGATTTTTATCAAAAAAATTTGCTGATATATGTTAAAGTATCTTTATTAGATGATCTTAATATACTTTTTCTTTAATATTCTATTTAATAATCATTTCTTTCCAACTTTCTATATTTATATAATCAATCTGGATACCTTGAAAAGTGAATTATTGAAATGACCCTTGTAGACTTTGTATAAAGATTTGATTGCTATCTATTATTTTTCTGATTGCTTTTTCTAATGATATTGTGGAATATGGATTATTAGTATTTGAACTCTTCTAATACTTTTTCTTGTATTAAAATATGGAATCATATATATCTCTTCTATATCTTCCTTCTTGATACAACTCTGCTCTTGAATAAAACCTTCTAAACAATCCATGTATTTAATTAACTTAGTCTCTTGTCTATTTTCACTATTTTAACATTTATAGTGTTCAATTTTTGCTTTTTTTTTAAGTTTTTCTTATAGTAGTTTTTCTCATATTAGTTAATAATTAATGTTCTTTTTAATTATCCATATTTTTTGTTTCTTATTATAATTAGAACAAACTATAGAATATGTTGCCTTTTATTTTATTCAATTTATTTTTCACAATTCTATAAGATCTTTAGAGAACATCCTACTTATATTTAAGAACCATTCCAGGATAGAGCCTTTGCCTGTTTTTGAATAGGTTAGAACATGCATCAATTTTTTACTTCACTTGCTTTATAGTTGATGAGCTGATCTATATACATCAACCTATTGTTTCTTAGTAATAGTATGGCTTTATTATACTCCTCAGATGAGAAATATTCTCTAATCAGACTATTTTCTTTTTTCCATTCAAAGATATTATGCTATTTACAACTTTGAAAAGTAATTCTCATATCTTTGACTAACTTAATTACTTGAAGTGAAAAGTTGTTTTTATCCATAATATGATCTAGTAAGTCACAAGTCAGTAGATTTAGTAATTTTCAATATTTGATTTGTGCTTGTTTAAGTCTTATAATTGTTATGGTTCCTGCTAATCCAAGATTATTCAATCTGTTGTACAATTCTATTATCTAACTTTTTTTTTATAGCATTCAAATATTTTTCAAATTATAGATCTTTAGGTAATGTATTATACTGTTAGGAGTAGATCTGTATAAAAAACTTTTATATTTGAAGAGTTTTATGTATACTGCTATTAACATGTTACATATTTTCTAGGATAATAAGCTATGCTACATTCTAAATTCTATTCTTAATATTAATACCCTATTTAGTATAGAATATTTGTTTATTTGTCACCTTTTTATTTTTGAGAGCTCTAGCAATTATATGAATTTTTTTGAGCACTCTTTCCTTTAGTTTAATTGAGATCTTTTGATTGTCCATTTAAATTTTTAGGAATCTTGCTTGATCTGTTTTGTCAAGCTCTTTGACTATTTCTTTTTTAATACCTGTCTGAACTTTTTCTAAATAACAATTAGGATTGTTAATAATAATTAGAATTGATTTGTTACTATTGATATGAGAGTTATGATCCTATAGAAGATTCTTATTGTTTCCAAGATCTTTTTTCATGTCTTCCTTGAATCTTACTATCCATATTGTTTTATCTATAAAGGCTATCATGATATATCTTGATTCTAACTTTTTAACCTTATGACTGTTGAAGTTTAGATTCTAAATAACTGATATTTTATATTCTCTATTTGTATTATTTTGGATTTTGCACAGTAAAGGATTATAAAAAATTCTTTACATTAATAATGAGATAGTTTTTTCTTGATTGATTCCATCCCCTGTTTTTATAGAATTAGTAAGATTATCTTTTAATAAAACTTTGAATTCTCTGTTTTTAAAAAAGTTCATCATAATTTTAATAAAACCTTTAGGTGCCTTGATTCTTTCTATTGCTTTTACTAATATGTTCAGACTAATTGTATCATAAGCTTGCTGTGTTTTGAAACAATATTCACAATTCTTTTTTGTTCTTTCTAGTATCTTTACAGATGTTATTAAGAATTTGAATCAATTTTATTGTACTTTCTCCTGGTAGCCCTATATAGTTGAGAATATTATAAATCTTACAAATATTTCCCATTTTGTTTGTCAGAACTTTGATAAAACACTTTCTAGTAGCCTCTAGTAATATGATAGGTCTAGTATTTAAAAGTTTACATTCTCAAGACTCTGACTTAACTATGGAATATATATGACTTTACCTCTAGAATATAGGAATAATTTCCTATTTCAAGAAGTTATTAGGTATTTTTTTTAGATATTCTTTTCCATCCTGGCTTAACCTCTTTAATATTTTATAACTGATCTGAAATTTGCCTGAAGTCTTATTATTGGGAAGCATCTTGAGTATTTTACATAGTTTTTTTTTTGTGAGATTGATTTAAGAAGATTTTTATCCAACTATTTTGAATATAGTTTTTGGGATTGTACTCCTCTTTTCAATCTTTTGTTAGATTGTTAAAATTGGCTTCTCTTCTCTTGAAGACTTCTAGAAGATATTGTTTTATATCTTTTTTATTTCATATTTTTTTGTTATTATATATTCAATATTACCTTGCCTGATTTTAATCCTATCTAGTATAATCTTACCCTTTTCTTTATTGATTAAGAAGCTTACTATTCTTCTTTGATTGTTTTTTAGATCATCACATCTTTGTTTTAATGCATTTTTTATAGCATCTCTTATTTTTTTGGCTTCAAGTCTTTGGTGGATAAACTTTAGATCTTTTATTGTATCTTGAATATCCTTTTTTAATGGTATCCAGGACATGTTGAAGATACTATATTGTATATAATAATTTTCGATCTAATAATATAGATTGTGAATGGCATTATATTTCTCTATTGCCTTATAAAAGTTTTGTAGCTTTTCTATTTCTTTTGAGGTTTCTGATTTCTTGAAAAGTTCCTTTAGTTGCAAAGTTTTTCTATATTTAATGAATTTAGGATTGTGTCTATTATTTCTTTCTTTATGTAATATGACCTTCTTAGTTTTAAGCTTGTTAAAAGCTACTTTACACATCTGTTCTTCAAGAATTTCCCAAATTTTGTCTACAAGTTTTTCTTCTTTATCTACTCGAATTCTTTTAAAAGAAGAGGTTTCAATTTTGTCTTGAACTTATAGTCCAAGTTTTCTCGATAGGTTTGTTACTGTTATAATAAAAATTCTTTTATGTCAATTCTTTTTTTTTTTTGTATTTTTAGTTTGATAGTTGAACTTTTTGTAAAGAGTTCTTTATATTGAAGAGTAATTATTGCATGACATAATTATTCCCTATGACTTCTTGTATTTTTTGATTATCAAATCACAGCAACAGATATCTTGCTAGACCTTGTGATATTCATATATAATCAATTTTACTACTGCTTGTGACATCACACCATATTGGGATTTTGTTTTTGTCTTCCTATATTGCCTGAATATCTATAAAGCCCTATTTATCTAGAAAGTTGAACAATAGAATTTTAGGATGCCAAGAAAATCTGAACTTAGTCTTGAAGAATGTTATTCTATTTTCTGATAGATTATAAATAGCATTGAAATCACCTATTACTATTATTGAAAGCTTTATCTTTGCTTTCTTTTGATAAAACTAGTTAACTTCTCTTAGTTTTTTATATCATTAATTATCTGAAGGAATGTAAATCTGTATAATACAAACTTTTTTCATTTTCATAAGAAAGTTAGTTTCTATTATATAACTTTTCTTCTTTTCTATTGATATTATTTTCTTTTTCAAATCTTTCTTGATTAGAAGGCTAACCTCTGCTTCAAATGGTATATCTCTATTGGTGCTATAGAAATACTTGTAGGTTTTTTGATTGCTGAAAACCTATTTTGCATTGGTTTGGATCAGCTTGGTTTCACATATTTCCATTATACCTATTCTTTGTTCCTATATCTCTTCAATAAGACTTTGTTGATTTATTTTATCTGTTGCATCTTTGATATTGTATATTTCTATTTTTATTCCTATTCTTACTACTCTTTTCTTAATATCTTTTTCTATCTCTTTTGTATTTTTTATTTGCTTGACTTTATTTTGACTTCTTAGAAAAGTAATATGTTTATTCTATAGAAATTTATTTATATTTAGGTTATCATCTTGTCCTTCAACTTCATCTTAATTTATGGTTCATATTTTACTCTTGTTATAAGTCTTTATTGAAGGAGAATTGAGCTCTTTATCCTTATATTTATCTTAATCAACTGGTGTGTTATTTTAAGAGTGATTTGCCTATTTTAACATTCTTCTTTTTTATCAGCTAAATCTTGATTTGCCTTCAAGCTTGGCAATTCTTTCATTTAGCTTTTTCAGATTTATCAATATGAGCTTTAGTGGATCTTGCTCATCTCCAAGCTCTGGTTTATTATACTGTCTCCTATTTTGGTTCTCTGATAAACTTCTAAAATTTCTCAATGGTTTACTATTGCTTCCTGTTATTATGTGACCTAGGATTATATAATGTCTTTGCTAAGTATTATCATTCTAACCTTTGATATCTTTTTCTTTGATTAGTTGACCACTTATATTCAATAGTTGTAGTAAAGCTTATTGATTCACTATCTGATAACGAATCTGATATGGGTCTAGTATCCATTTCTACTGTTCTATACCCCCAGCTTTCTCTTAATCTTTCAACTTTAGGTTTAGGATCTCTTATAGTTTTGCCTATTGTCATTTTTGTATTTTAGAATAGTCTTAGTCTCTGCAAGAAAATATATTACTTGCAAGCTCTTGTTTGTGCTTTTTTTGTTACAAAGCATACTATTGTAAAGTTTTGATTTTTCAATATATAAGGGTTTTTTGATGTATAATAGGCCTTAGCTTCTATACTATTAAATGTTTTAGCTATCAAATTTAAGAGTATTCTATTTATACCTAAGAGCCTGTCCAAGTGTTTGTTTCATTTAATCAAAACCTTATTTATTTCTTTATCAGTCAGTATTTCTTTAGTAAAAAATTGTTCTTGTCATTTCTATTCCAAGTGGCATCATCCATATTTCTTTAGGATTGGTTTGAAGTGTTTATATTATTTGATATAGGCCTAGATATACAGTATATACCATATGTCTTTACTTTTTTTTGGATTGTAGGTTCAATATATCTTTTTTTCTATCTTATTTATAGCTGATTAATTCATGTATTCTTCTTTTCCTGTTTCTAGTCATTGAAAACTAAAGGCTTCCTCCTTTCTGTTTACTTCTTCTAAACATTTAAGAAGATCTTTTCCTCTTTGAAGTAGAGAATTAACCATCCATTGCCATTAATAAAACTTTTATAAAAAGGTTTTGTTTGTTCTGAGATAGTTTTAAGACATTATACAGATAGGTTCTAGTTTCCTTTTTTGAGCTTCCTGAAATGTTTGCTGTTATGGCTCCTAATTAATATACTTCTTTTTTACTTATAGTATATAATATAGATTTGAAATAGAGTTTACAGTTCTATTTCTTGTACTGTATGAACTACATTCACTTATATTTTAACCTTTGATTTTTTTTTATAATATTTCGAATTCTATTTTCTCTTCTATCTCTTTTGTTCTTGAATATTAGACATTGTAATTTTATTGTCTATTATTGAATCATTTTCTACCTAGGTAATGATCTCTATAGAAAGAGTTTCTATATATTTTGATACATTTTTTTCTTTTTTAATTATTTCAAGAAGTTTATTTTTGATGTATAGCTGAAGCAGTTTCTCTTCTTTTCCTTTCTCAAGCTGTCAGGGATAGATTATATGTTGTATTAAAATTTATTCTTTATAAAACAATATCTTGTTTACTTCTATAATACATGCAATAATACTATCAAGCATTATACAGGTTTCTGGGTTGGTGTTTCTTCTTCCACTTGAATGGTGACTTGCTCCTGTCTGACTATTTGTTGTATAGCCCATAGCTTATTATATTTGTTATGCTTTCTTACAAGTTGAATCAAGTATTAATGATATTCTTTTCTCTTTTATTTACTATATATAGAATTTTCTTTGTCTTATTCATTGTGCACGTAAAGAATGGCTAATAGGAAATAAATCACTTAGTGTTGCTAAAGTTATATAAAGTGGAAAAATATTTTATATGTTTTGATTTTTGGTTTAATAATTTCCTATTTTGATTTGTGTCTTGATTCTGTTTTAATCAGACATATGTTGTTTATCCCTTCTTTATCTAGTGTTATTTACTGGTTTATGTCAGTGTTTAAGGTTGTATTATGAACCCCTGCTGTTTTGTTTATGTCAATCATGTCCTGTGATGATGTTGTGATTGAAAATCTTGCCAAATTTATTTGTTCTTATTGTATTGTTGTGATAAATCTTTATTAACTTGTTTTGATAACAGGTCTATATATGTATATGTATTTATATTACTTTGACTAGATTTTTTAATATCTGTAAAGTAGGTACTGTATATATATTAGACTGTTTAGACCTTGAGAAGCTTTGATGTCCTTTTAGGTCTTGAGAGATTTGAGGTTTGCTTGATTTATCAAGTAAACCTACTTTTTTTAAGATTCCTTGTAGTATCAAGAAAGGTGTTAATCTGTACTGACCTGGCTACAGGTACTGTGAAGTTAATATTGGCTCTCCTTTTCTAACAGTAAATTAGTTTATGTTAATTTCTTTCCTTCTTTTTAAAAAAGGAGAAAAGACTAAAGTTGTTACTGTATATATATATTTCCAGCAATATATTGATCTAGGGCTATACATGAAGTATTGTTTTGTGCTAAGATGACTGTTATATACTGATGTTTTTTTTTTTAACCCGCAGTCAGGTCAGCATGGCATGTCTTTATTGTATATATGTTAAGTATTTACAAATTATTGTGACTTTCATATACTGACTTACTCATCGTCGAAAAACTATTTTTCTAAATGCAACCTAGGAAATGATATTTCACTCCTTTACTAATTTGAATAAATCCTTTAATTAATAAAATCATTGCCTACAGGTCATTACTGTAGATCATTCTAAGTTCTGTCTGCAGTTAAAAATTGAACCACTTTATTCCATGACAAATCCAATCCTTAATAATTACCGTATATTTCTTTTCTTCTATTTTTTTGATATCCTCCAGGTTCGAATCCTTTGAAGATAATGGCAGTTCTTTTTGATCCTGCTCGGTCTGTTCGTCAGGTCTGGGCTTGAGCCTCTTGTTTTTTTTGTCCTCTTCTATAATGTTTTGCTTCTTTTCTCATTCTATAACTTTGGGACAGCGAGTATTCCAGATCTCCTTTTTAAAATTTGCTCTCATCTTTTGACAGAGTTTATTGATTATATCCTGTGTATTTGCTGATGTGATCTTAAGCTGCTCTTTGAGATATTTCTTCAAGAAGGTGGTCTTGCTTTTTTTCATATATCCACAGATGGTATTGAAAAGGCTCCTGTCAGATTTCTGGATCTCTTCTAATCATTTGTCTGTCCAGTCATTTATTTTAGGTTGGACTTCTTTCTTATTTTTTATTTCTTTACCGGTGAGATTCTTGAACATTTCATTTGCCTTTTGCTATAAGTTCTTTTGAGTTTCTCTAGTGGCTAGGCATTCAAAAAGATGTTCTGGTGTCTCTTCTTGAAGTTCACATGCTGGGCAAGTGGTTATAATATATACTTCTGATTTTCTCTTCTTAAGTATCTGTAGAACTGGAAGTTCATTGTGAGTTAAGTTAATTAGGAAGCTTTTGTCTTTATTGGTTTTGAAAGAGGTATTAAAGGTATTGGTTGGATTGAACTGACTCCAAAATATTGGCCAGTCTATAATTTTATCATTTTGAATCCAAAGATCCTGGATCCATTTTTGTATTATCTAGTCTAGTCCAATATTTTTCTTATTGAACATTTTAATGAAATCTCTGATACCAATTTCTATTGTATATTCTTCCCATGCTGCTATTGTAAGGACTCTTTCTAGCTCTGGTAGCTGATATCAAGTTATTGGATTCTCCCGCTTGGCCTGTTTGTCAAATAAGTCTACTTGATTGTTAAAATTGTTGGTTCTGTGGGCTTTGACCTTTAGAATTTCCAAATTCAGGTCTTTCTTCTTCACTAGATTCTTCATCTTATTCCAAAGTGGCCAGTTAGTGATCTTTATCTATCTTCTTATAGATGTCTCTATTTGTAAGCATATAGATTTTCATACTTTGACTGTGGTGTTGCAGTCAGTATAAATTGTAACTGTTGTATTTCGGGGGGCTGTATACAGTGCAGTGAGAATAGCTAGTATTTCAGCTCTGGTTGCTGATGGCCATGTGGATGCTCCTGCTGAGAACTGTTGAACTATTTTGTTTTCCTCTATTATGATCCAAGCTAAACCCATTTCAGATTCACTATCTATCATCCTTTTTTTATAAGAATATCTGTATAGAACGTAAGCTGATCAGCCATATTTCTTTTGTTATATCTCAAAATGCTCTTAAGTTTATCTTTATGTTCTTCTGTTTGTATGGTTTTTTCTATTAGTGTGATATTCCAGTCTTCAACTTGGATCTCTACTTCGACTGGTCTGAAAATAGGTAGAACTACTGTTTGCTGAACTGCATTTGTCTGCCAGTTGGTAGGGTTTCCTGGCAGAAGGATCTGTTTTCTTTTTCTTAGATTATTATATCGATTAAGCTATGGTAGAAGATGGATTTATGACAGGACTACTTCTAATGGCTGCTCTGTGCTGTCTAGTTGAAGATGGGTATTATTACTAGTAGAATCATATACTAGCTGATATGGGGTAAAATAGGTTTTATTATTTATGGATGCTATCTTTTCCCATGTATCTATTAAAATATTAGTCTGGACTATCCAGTAAATCTTTCTTCTATCTGGATTTGTTGGAAATGTCTCAGATTGCATATTATAAATTGTCTATTCAAGTCCATATAGAGAGTTTATCGGAGATCTTAATTTACTATTGTTTTTTCCTTTACTTTTTTGTACCAGGAGAGAACCAGTTCCTTGCATCTGCTATAGAGGATTTGAACTGTTCTTCATTCCTTAAATGTTATTGTAATAGTATTAATGAGCTGGTCTAGAAATATGATCTTATATTTTCATAATGATGCAATAGCTTTTCCATATTCTCTATCCTCTTGCAGTATAGATTTAATTGATAAGATACCTCCCTGATAATCAAATATGTTTTTC
>CAJVPT010004877.1:0-12874 GCA_910592055.1 Acaulospora colombiana | reverse complement strand
TTCTTTGCGTTTTTTCAGTTGTTACCATAAAAGGAAATTTTCAAAAAATTGGAATTTTCAGGAAAGAGTTTTTTTTTGTTTATGTATCAAAAGATTCATCTTAAGATTCATCATTTTATTAAGTTATTAAAAGAAGTTATATTTATATATTTTTATATATAGGACTATTGTATAATTATTATAGCTATTCTAGTATTATATTATGTATAAATTGCTCCATGGTCAGCTAATTTTATATTACCTCAGCTTTAGTTTTTTATCCTTTTGACATTAATGAATTGTTTACACATTCTTTTATTCATATAGAGTATGGTGATAGTCAGCAATTGATTGTTTCATGTAAACTTTGGTCATGTCACAATCTTCAGTCATGTGACTATAGTAAAAATCCTGAACTTGGTCTAACTTCTTTGACCTTTAACAATATAGTAATTCATTTTAATACAAACTAGTAGATAGTGGAGCTTCTTATATAATTGTTGGGATGATATAATCATCCATGTTCTTCTATTTAATATGATAATTTTTCTTGATTTTTAGGTATTCCTTATATTTCTTTTATTATTATGTCAAGAGAAACCAGAGCTGCTAAGGCATAAAGATTCACTTGCTCAGGAAGGATGAATTCTTTATGGGCAACTATCATCACTCTCCAGAAAAGAATCAAGTATTTTAAGAAACAAATACATTATAGTAAGTGGTTCCAGATTATCTTCAAGAAGAAATTCATTAGTTGAAGGAGAAGGTAAAGTAGTTGATCTTCAGAAGTTTCACTTCAACTAGTGTCAGAGAGTTGGAGTTGGAAAATCAGAACTTACAGCAGAGGGTGGCCAGGCTTTATGTACTGTTGATCCAATTGGGTGTTTCTATTTCTGCTCCTTTGGATAGAATCTTTTTCTTACTTGAGCTTTGAGATTTTTATTTTCCTTTTTCATATTTTCACTTGTTCACTTATAAGTACTTTATCTTGTGATTATGCAGTAATTGCTGAGAACCCTGGAGTTGGCTATAATAGTGATAAGAGCTCAGGAGCCATTATTATTATACTGTATATTCCTCCTTTTAGTTTTCAATATATACAGTAGGTTCATATTTTTCATGGTCAAGATATGGTTTTAGCAAGACCAAGTTGAAAGAGGCAGCCAGAACTTTTTTATCTATAGTCCTAAGTTTAAAGGCTCCATTTCCCAAGTTATCGTGGATAAAGTAAGGTCTTTTCTATTTTGGTTTGAGTTTCTCAGTAAAGTGTTTGTTCCTGGCAGTATCATGGACTAACACTTTATCCCCAATTTTAAAGTTCCTAGGCTTTTTCAACTTCAGATCAAATCTTTTCTTTTGTTTCCTTTGGGCTTTTTGAATATTTCCTTGGGCAGTTATTTGAGCAATAGACAGGATTTCAGTCAGTTGGTAGAGTCAGGTTAAGATATTTCTTTCTATTACTTCATCCATTTCCATGTGGGGCATTTGAGGATTGCGGCCATAAATCAGATAGAAAGCAAATAACAAAAACATAGAAATTTGCAGTTGGTTCTTGAAGAAACCGAATTTATTAGAGTTTATAAATATATAATTCCAATTTTTTTAACTTGATTTCTCAATCTTTATACTTTAAGCATACTGTAAAAAAACATATTTAAGAAATGAAGCCAAATTTTAAGAACTAAAATAACATCTTAAAAAGTTTTTATATTATTTTTCTGTAGTAAACTTTTAGCCTTCCTTTTAAATTCGCTTTTTTTTTTTTTTTTTTTTTTTACATCTTTTTTATACTTTTATTTTGCAATTTATCTATTTTATAGCTTTACTAAAGCGAGATCTAGAACGACCGTCTCGAAGTTATGATTAATTATTCCTGCCTATCAGACGTATGCTGAGCTAGATAATCTAGACGAGTTTGCACGTACGCTTGATCACATATTTCGCGCTTTGATATGCCCATTCTAATAATAGAAATTATATGTTGTTAACTAATTAATTAACAGTGACTTTTTTGAAAGCATTCTAAAAATTCCAGTGTTTTATATATGGGTTAATGAAAATACGGAGTGATACCCTAATTGCCATAATTGATCATAACTGTACCTGTAAGCTAAAATTTAGGGTCATAAGTTTTCTAACCCGAAAATTAGAGTTCAAGCACCAAATCCTATAGAATTGCTAGTGAAATTTGCGAATATAACGGGAATGTTGGATTTATCGTAAGTTTGGAGAATATAAGGAAGAGTAATAATATACAGTATGAAGTATAATATTTTATATAATAGTAATGCTAATAATAAAATAATATTATTGATATAATTGAAATCATAAAGAAATCATCCTACTTTGTTTCGGAGAGATATATTTATACGTAATGGACAAAAATTATTGGTATTCTGACTAGATAATACTGTTTTTTATAGACGAAAACACCTTTAACATAGACTGAACTACAGAAGAATGACAGCTTCCTCATAGAAAAAACATTCCGTGGTATTGGGATTCATTAATAATGAATTTACATTATGAAGTTTTTTTTTCTGTAAACTAATTTCTCCGGCAAGAAATTGATTTAAATTTGTAATTACCAATTATTTTATTTGGGAGCTTTGTTTTTAAACCTTTTTTTTTTTTTTTGCTAAAGCAATAATTATTGGGTCTTGTAAGAAAACAAGGACCTAACTTTCAATTCAGCAAAGAAGACAAAATCAAAACTCTCTCCTATGTTGCTGGACCGGCGATCTTTTGAAAATGACAAAGTGTACACCTGAAAACCTAGATGATTAAAATGTTAAAAAACCTAACCTTATCCGTCAATATTGCCAAGAATTACGTATTGCCAAGGATATTGCCAAGGAATTACTGTAGTTGACTGTACAACACAGATTTCACTAAAAAGAATTTTCATTTTTTGTGTCACAGTGTCTACAAATAGGGTCGAGATCCACGGGTGCGTATTGAGTGGGTGACCAACGATTGTTTCACTAATACGCTAATACCATATACGTACTGTACGTATAGCGTATAATTATTGTGAATTCCCAAAGCGTATTCGCGATTAGTGAGATTATAACGGTTAAACAACGTCTACAGGCGTTTTTACCGTAATCATAAAATCGCAAAAATAAGGTTTATTAGACTTCGAGAACTAAGACTTTTTAAGTCATATCGACAAACACTTTTCTAATTATAACCTTTATCTATGGATATTTTGGTTTAAACCGTGCAAGAGAGCTTCTGTGAAACATTTTACGCTGATTTAGGTTTAACTGTAATGTTTATGGTTGTTTGAAACAAAAGCACCTGAATTTAGGTGCCATGAAACATGGTAAGGAGTACTTGCACATATAATCATAGATATTATTAACTAAACGAAATAACTGGAAATCAAATACCGAATTAAATGCAAACTATTATTTTTAGATGGCGACAAAAAGAAATAAAATAAAATAATGAAGTAAAGAACGTTACCAAATTTATTTTTACCTTTGTAAGAAAACGAAAAGATCATAAATGATTGTTTTTAGCAAATAATAAATAAAATATAACGTGGGGGCAAATGATGTAGCCATATTTATCTTACCCGATAGAAGTTATCGAAAAGATTAAGGAAATAATAATTTAATTGCCATCCATCGGTCGATTAATGAACGGATCGAGGCGCACGTAGATCAATTCTGAAATGGATAATTCCAATTTAGAACGTTTTCATCAAATTATTTGTACAGTATTTGGTATTGCATCTAAAATATTACTATAATAACACCTGAATGCTTAATAATAGACGGTATAAAGAAGACAAAAAAAAAAAAGAGGCGAGTAATACGATCCTTGAAATTTTGAATTGAATTCTACAGGTGGCATAATTTGCGTAACGTTGAACGAGTAAAATTTAAAATAATCTAAATAGATGTATCGAGACGAGAACGCTATAAAAAGACGCGCATCCTCTTTCAATTTTTCCTCCCAGTTGCATTCGGCGATATCTGGTTTTATTATTACGCGAAAAATCTATCCAATATTTTTTTTTCTTTTAGAAACAAAAAAAAATGTTGGGGTTTAAAGCTGTAGTTATATTTCTTGGTTTATTACAATGTAGCCTTTTGGGATTCTCGGCACCCTTATCGAAGTGGGATGAATCTTCTATCAATACCGACTACTTTAAGGCTTTTACAGCTTTACCCCCATCCCAAAACACAACTCGTTATTACACTTTCGAACTAAAGATGGTTGATTTGGCTCCTGACGGTTTCACTCGCCAAGTGTGGACTGTGAATGGACAGTGAGTATCGTTCCTCTCATCAATTGAATGATTATTATGAATAAATGTATAAAAAATTCCTGTTGTTGTATTATTCATTTCACCTGCTTTTGTTGAAAGGTATCCTGGTCCAATTATTCGCGCGAATAAAGGTGATACATTTAACATAACGGTGATCAACAATTTCGATGCTCCTTCTTCAAGTACGTATGTACCCGCACGTGATGATGTTTCATGTGACGTATCAAAAGTTAATTTCTTTGTTATAAAATTTAGTTCACTGGCACGGAATCTTTCAACAAGGTAGCAATTGGTTTGATGGCGTTCCAGGTACCACACAATGCCCAATCCCACAGGGGATTACCTTTTCATATGTCTTTACAGTCCAGCAGTCTGGAACTTACTGGTACCACTCGCACCTCTTTGCTCAACTTGTTGACGGCTTAAGGGTAGGCGAAGTCGAAATCACATAATTAAATATTCTTTATTAAATAAAAAATGTAATACCCTAAACTTTTTTTTAATGTAACCAGGGACCCATCGTTATCCACGATCCTGATGACCCAAATAATGATCTATTCGATTATGAATATGTGATGACAGTGTCCGATTGGTATCACATTCCTACCGGAGATCCCAGCATGCTTCCCACACTTTTTAGCGGTATGATTTCATGATACGAAATATAGTTTATACAATATACCGTATGATAGAAAATTTATCTCTCTCAATCAACAGCAAACTATCAAGGGATTGATCCAATACCCGATTCCGCAGAAATTAGTGGCGTGGGACAGTATAATTGCTCAATTCCGACGTGTGTTCCTTCTAAATTCGCTACCTACAGTGTTACGAAAGGAAAGAGATATAGATTTAGAATAATTAATATTAGTGCAATGTCTCATTTTTGGATTTCTATTGACGAACATCCGCTCACGGTCATTGAAGTCGACGGAACGCCAATTCATCCGGTCAAAGTCGAAATGCTTCCGATAAATTCCGCCCAGAGATACTCGGTAGTTGTGACAGCAAATAATGCGGTTGGAAATTATTGGATCAGAGCCCAACTTTCAGGATGTAGCCTTCCTGACAACAATTTCACAATCAATTTTAATTCACCTATATTTGAGAATGGGAATATCACTGGTATCCTTCGTTATGAAGGTGCTCCTCCTACTAATCCCACTTCCGTGGGATACTCTACAAGTGTTATCAATTGCTACGATTTGGACTCTAGTCTCATGAAACCTTATCCGCAAAATCCACCGGTGCCACCAAAAGATGCTAATGTTACGAGATTAAATTTCAACGTCGCCATCAAACAGAATCCAGAACACATCCTTGAAGCTACAATGAATAATTCATCCTTTGTATCGGATCTGTCTTATCCTACCAATCAAAGAGTAATTGATGGTGTCGGTTTTATTTCTTCTGATAATGCTTATCCTTATTATGTCTTGAACGGTGCCGTGGAAATTGTTATTAATAATACCGAACCTCGAACACATCCTTTCCATATGGTAGGATTCAATTATAAATTATGAAAACCGACTTGACCTGTGACCCTCTTTGACATTTATTTTATCTTGAAATAGCATGGTCACGAGTTCTGGGTCATTGCTCAGGGCGATAATAACAGTTACAATAAACCCCTTGATACCTTGACGTACAACTACGACAATCCTCCCCTTCGTGATACGGCAACCGTCAAAGAGCGAGGGTAATTATTTGCTTTTGCATTATAAACTATCCCCCTCAATCACGCAAACATGCTAACCAACGAATCTCCAATCAAAAAAAGTTTAATGATAATTAGGTACTACGCAAATAACCCAGGTGTTTGGCTATTCCATTGCCACATTGAGTGGCATATTGAATTAGGAATGGTTGTTCAGCTGGTAGAGTTACCCGAAATATTTGCAAATAATACCATTCCCGAGAGTGTTCTTGCACTCTGCAATAGTATATCATAGATTATGTGGGGTATCAAATCGTATTTACAATCCTCAAAATTAGATACATTCCCTCTCGATTACTTTAGATAATATTGTGTTTTTATTATTTTGTATTTTTATAGCGCTATTCGTCATTCATCAATTAATGCATCTATCTTAAACCGTGAGATTTAAAAATACAGTATATATGCTATCAATTATATTTGCTAAGATTGCTAAGTTTGCTAAGAACATTACTAATTATGGAAACTCTGTTAGTATCACTAATTCATACTAATAATAGAATAATTATAATGTTTGTAGAACTGTTTATATTGCGTGTCTCCGGGACTACGGGATCGGAGCTCATGTCACGTGACACGTGACTCAGGAAAAGGATCTTCATTAGCATTTCACGGCCGGAGGTCAATATCGATGTTTAACGAGAAATTCAAGTTGAAAATCGTTTTGGAGCTGATAAGAAAAGATGTTTTTCGGATCAAAATATCTATAGTTTATTATTCACATTTTGGAGATCGACATGTGACTTTTGGGAGGAAAATCGTATTTTTTTCAGACGGATATATAAGATCTACAATGTGTTATATTTGGCCTGCCCCTTCTTGTGCTTGAGTTTTTTCCCTATATTTTAACTTTTCTCCCAGTCAATTATAATGTCCCATCTGAGTTTCCATGCTTTCTGCTTAGTCTGCCAGAATATGTGTATTGCTTCTCTGATTGCATCTAGTGCTTTGATTCTGTCTTTTTATAAATTCTGCTACTTGAATCATGCCATATGTTATGACTCCCTTGATAATGTCCTTCCATTTGACTTGGTGCCATGCTTTGATGTTTTCATTATACTCCTGCATTATTAGTGTTCTTTTTCATTTGTTTTAGATCAGTTCTGTCTATTTGCCTTCTGCTCTTTCTATACTTTCCTCTATCAGGGCTTGGATAAAATCTTCCTGAAGTCTTGTTTATATTGTGCCGTATTGAAAAATATGGTTATTTGTTTCTCTGTACTATTTGCAAATTTTGTATTTATCATTTGAATAGATATTGGGACATCTTTTATTTAGTTTGTCCATGGTAGGTAGTTCTCCTATCCATGTTTTAATTCTGAAGGAGTGATCTAGTAATCTTTCCTGTTAGTTGTTATTGCTATGATTTTGATTAGCATTAGAAGCTCAAGTGTTAAGAGCCAGTGGATCTCTCTAGATTTCTTCTGGTTCAGCCAGTCCTGATTCTTATGTAATGTTCACCATTTGCTTGCCCACTTGTTCCTAAGAATCTAACTTGCTAGGAGCTTGATTGCAATATCATATTGCTTTTGATCCCATCAGTGAGAATATTTATTGTAGTGGCCTTCTGT
Source organism: Acaulospora colombiana (assembly GCA_910592055.1). NCBI lineage: Eukaryota > Fungi > Glomeromycota > Glomeromycetes > Diversisporales > Acaulosporaceae > Acaulospora > Acaulospora colombiana. Next base: position 5,325 of record CAJVPT010004877.1, on the reverse strand, counting down.
AAATTGACTGTTATGGTGTACTTGGATTTGTCTGTGATGCTTTTAGCTAACAGTCATTCTGCCTTTTTATTTCCTGGGATGCCTAAGTAACTTTTAACTTTTACCCAGTTGACTGTCAGTTTTTTGTTTGAATCAGTTCTATAATAGTGCTGCTGAGAAATTGGTTTGGTTGATTTGTCTTTCTTTGATGTCTCTTCTGGGTTGTGGGCTCTCTTAACATGTTGATTGCTATCTGACTGTCTATGAGGATGCTAATAGTTTTGTTTGAGCTGATAGTACTTACTACTGTCAGGATGGCTATTAGTTCTACTCTTATATATGAGGGGGTACCATATGTTTCTACTTGGAATTCTGCTACTTGTTCTTCTTCTATGGTTATAATCCAGCCTAGTTCCATTCTACTTCTTTCTGATTGTCTAGTAAAGGAGTTATCCATATAAATCCTTAGGTTATTGAGTTTGCTTAGCTCTTTTACTATGGCTAAGAGCTGATCAGTGAGGTTTTGATGTCTTATTAGTCTACTGTATATTATATAAGTCATTTCTGAAAGTGGATCCATATGGATCTGTAATGGCATCCAGATAGTTGTTGGTGCTGTTTCCCTTTCTTGCAAAGCTTTCTTGATTCCTTTTGGAATAGAGTGCAACCTATTCAGTGTGCCTTGTTGTTCCATTGGTTGTTTTTGGTTTTGTTCTTTGTATTGATTCCTTAGTTGTTGATTGTTTCTTGGATATCCTTTACATTTAAAAAGAGATGATGTTGATAGGAGCAATATCATATAGTTGTCTATTATCCTGTCTGAGTCTACTGTTCTTCTTTTCCTATATATTGCTATTTTGCCATCTAATTCTGTAGCTATCCATTTAATTGTTGTTTGTGACTGAGCTGAAATCACTGAGGTGTTGTTACAAAAATTGTTGTTTGTGTTGTTTGATGAAGAGTCTACTATATTTGTATATGAGTTCAAATTTGATCTATATAAATAATCTATTGTAGATCTTGAAATTATTTTGGAGTCATTCTCTGTCTACCTTTATTTGTTCTAAGTTGCTGCTATGTAAGGATCTTGATAGATCATCATTCATGAGCTGTTCCTTAAAAAGGTTATCTCTTTTCCTTAGGGCTAGTTTGTTTTGATCATACCATTCTTCTGAGACAATGTCTTTATTGGCTGTTTTCCCTTTTTGAGATGGTGCATAGTGTTTCACAGTCTGTTGTTTTGAATATAATGCCTTAACCTTAAGCCTATTGAGGATATCATTCGTGAGGTTCTGTCATTTTTTTGTCCAAAAGATGTATTTGTCTTCTAGGATGAATATACTTAATCAGTACTGGTTTTGAAGTTGTTGTAGTCTGATCCATGCAGTTTTACTATATGTGTCAGATCCATTGATTCTTTGAACCAGTTATTTCCATATAGCAAGATCTGTCAGTTCCACATATTAAAAAGTCTATATCTAAAATCAATGTGAATAATAGTGTTGGGGGCTATCCTGGGAAAGTTGATCTTGTGTTTAAAAATCTTAATTATTTTGCTATTAAATTAGTCATATTCTTGTTCGGATAGATCCATGTCATTTAGAAGGTATTTCACTGCTGAATATAAGACCTGGTTTATTATGTAGCATGTCTACTTATCTGTAATTTTCTTCCATTTGATGTGATTAATTGTATTATCAATCTTTTCCTGGATGAACTGCTTTTGGTATTGTTTTTTCTCATCTTCTGAAATCTATACTCCTAGAATATGTGTTATTTCATTTTTCTTTAGGGGTATAACCTTAATTCTTGCCATTGTGACTCCTTGTGTCCAGTCTTTCTTGTTTACATTAATACATACCAGTGATGATTTGTCTCCATTCACTTATATGATATTAATATATAGAAACTCAGATACTGTGTTAAGAATACTTTGTATGTTTGATCTGTTTGGAGTATACCAGGTTGTATCATTCATGTATGCTATTGCTGAGACCATTTTTGATCTGATGTGTTAGGGTATCCTGAAGTTATTGTCTGTTATAAGATTAGTGCTTCATGTCACTCCATTTTATATCCCATTTTTTGTCATCTATTTTCTATATTAGAGATCATAGAAGATTTACTACAACAGTGGAGATACAGTATAATATCTTCTTGATCAATCTCATCCCAGACTTTGTATTTCTTTGTGTATCCATGGGCTGTAATGATTCTATTGTGCCTATCTATTAAGGTGTCCTCTATTATGTTTATGATTTCTTCTAGAAGCTTGATACACTTTAGTACCAGTATCATAATATCTTTATTTATAGAATCGTATGCCTTGCTTATATCTTGGCTGAATATTCATATTTCTTTTCCTATTTCTCTAGCTTCTTCTGAGAGGTTGTTTATTATATGTATTGGCTGCTGTGTATTACTGCTTAGAAGTTCTATCCAGTTACTTTTCGATATGATATGGTGTTGGTTCAATGTCATTGCTATTCTATTTTTAAGAATGGATATAAAGACTTTCCTTGTTGTTTTCAGGAGAGTGATTGGTCGTATGATGTTGATATTTCCCATCCAGTCTTTCGATTTTGGGATAGGATAGATTTCTCCTTGTTTCTATTCCTTGGGTCCTTTTCTATTTCTAAAGTTTGGTTGTACATTCTTTCTAAAAGTTAAGTTTCCTTGGTACGCGGGTTTCTTAACAGGATATAGGGCATTTTGGTGAGTACTGGTACACTACACTTGTTTTTGGCCTTAATTACTTCTATAATTTCTTGTGTCTCAATCTTGTTTGTACACTGGTTGAACCAGTTCGGATTGATATGTTCGATTGATATATATCTATTGATCCAGTTTGGATAGCTTTACAAGTCTACAGTTTTCCAGTGTCGTGTCCATTCCTCAAAATTATTCCTGACTTTAGTCTTGATTTCATCTGGATCTGTAATAATTATAGTTTCATTTGCTGTATTCTGTTCTACTAGTCTGCTTGTATCTATTTTCTTGTGTAGCCTTTTCAGTATGTTATCTATCATTCTCTTTGATTGTTCTTGTAGAAGTTTGAAATGCTTCTCAATTTATTATTAATTATTTTGATTTTTTTCCTTCTGATTTCTTGTTGTACCATCCTGTTTTCTATCTTTCAGAGCTCTTGTAGTTTCTTTAGCCACTAATACTGCTGTATGCCTCTATTAGAGTTGTCGTGTTAGTTAATTGATGGGCTGTCGATTCTTCATTCCTTTTTGTTGATAGTTTTTACCATTCCTACTATCTTTTTTCTATTTCACTATCTGGTGTTTTGTTGTTTAAATATCTTTTGTATATTCTATATGTTTTACCTATTAAGAGTAGAAGTTTCATAATATCCGTATACTTGGACTCATAAATGGTCTTGATGTTCCTACTCTTTCTTTATTTTTTGAGATATTTCTTGCTAGCCTTTAAAAGTATATTTTTGAATTGATTCCAGAGCTCTTCTAAGGTGAGGTGGCTTTATGCTAGGGTCTTGGTAGTCTTTTCCTCTATGGCCTCTTAGAAATTGTTTCATTGTTTGTTTGATATATTCTCATAATCTATTTGTTTCATATTATTATTTTTTCTATTTGCCATCTTGTTCCAGTACTTGTGTGATGTGCTAATTGTTATTGTGACCATTTTTGGTCTATAGATATAGTTGTGGCTAGTGATGTGTGCATTACTTCTTCAATATATTGGATCAATAGTCTTGACACCCATATGTAGTCCAGTCTATTGCCATAACTGCTCTTGCTTCTGTTATATGTGTAGCTCCTTGTATGTAGATTTGAATGTCAATATTGTTATGAGTCATGTGGGTGACACAATTTATGCATAGCGGTTTAGAATCCAAAAATCAAAAAGTCTGACATGAAAGATTAAGTGTTGCAAGGTAAAAAACTATAGATTAGACTCAGATACTGATAAGGGAACTATGTGTATCTGAAAAAATATAGAAAGTTTAGCAAAGCTTAAGGTTAGTATAGTCAATTATAATGTAGATAGCCCATTGTTAGTTAAAAAAGTATAAATTGCTTACCAATGTATGCTAAAAAGGCAGAGTTGAATGTGTTAAGAAAAACAACCCTCATTTAGAATAGAGATAAGAGTTAGAGATATATCAAAAAAACAGAATGCAATAAAGTGACACTTACCTTCAGCCAAGTAAATCACCATTCCTCTGCTTTCCCTAAGTGTTCTTTATAGGAGGTATTCTCTTCTTTATGTGTATTTGTAAGATGTCTAAGTTATACGAGGCACTATGGATTAGCGATGGACTTACTGGATCAGTCCAATACAATATATATCTGTAAAGTTGAGAGTTATAAGTGTGTTGATTTAGTCTCTGTTGTGTGAGCCTAGCTTCTTTTTATTAGTAGTCCTGTCTATTTCATTATTTGCTATTTCATTGAAGTCCCCTAGTACTATAATGAATAAATTTTTGTTGGTTCCCTCATGAATAGTTTGTTCCAGCCACTTGATCAAGTTATGTTTGTCTTTTTTTTTTGTGAGATTGGTGGGGCTGTAGATCACTATCACTCTATATTTAATCTTGGCCTTAAAGGCCATATCAATGTATATGCCTCTGTTTTGCTAGGTTCCAGATTTGTAGATATGTGTTGCATATTTTTTTTAATAATGATTCCAACTCTTTGCCAATTCTATACCTTGTTTCTTTTGTTGTCCACACTGCATATTTGTCCTTTTCTTTTGTCAATTTGTGATGATATGATAACCATGTTTTTGTAATTTCTATTATATCATATTGTTTCTCTTTCACATATGTTGTAAGTGAAATTTGTTTATTCTCTTTATTTATTCCTCTAACATTTATCATACTGATCTTTCAGTTGTTGACTATATTGTTGGCTATGTATGAAGTATTTATTAAATTAGTTTGTTCTATTTGATGTTTTGATATTGAGTTGGATATATTATCACTTGTTCTATCTGTTCCCATCGGGATTATTCCATTTGTTTGTTCTGTCACTTTATTGTGATGAGTGGAGACCTTGTGAACTTGCCGGTTATGATAGTTTGAATAGGTTAATTGCTTCTTTCATCATAGAACTCAATTTTTTGAGTTGTTTTTGATATGCTTCTTGTGATGCCCTGATATTTTGAATGCTTATGTTGGAGGTTGTTTCTGATGTGATCTCATATGTTGCTGGTATCTCTTCTAATTCTTCCATGAGTTTGTTAACACTTTATAGATATCTGTTGGCACATTCTTGTTCTAAGGCATCTACTCTTTCATCTAAATCTTTGAGAGAGACTTTAATTACTTGGATTTCTCCTTGCAGAGAGAGGAGTAGTTCATATAGGTCTTCTCCTACC
>CAJVPT010004876.1:0-12876 GCA_910592055.1 Acaulospora colombiana | reverse complement strand
ATTAATTTTGCTATTTGTTTTTCAATAAAAATTCCTTTTGTCGCTTGATACTAAAATATTTTGTTGTCACTGTGATGTTTTGTGGGTCAGTGACTTGTGGTATGAGATGACACTCTGAGGGCCCTTTTTCCATGTTTGTATTTTTCACTCCTAATAGGTATTATGTGTTCCAACACTTGCACATAATTGTTATGATTATCCAACTATATTTTCATGTTCAAAGAAGATAAATTAATAAACCAAGGTAAGAGAAACTATAATTAAATAAATAAAATATGACATAATAAAGAAGAAAATAGCTAAAATAAGTGACTTTTTGAATGTTATAGCCTCAAATACTACCCTACACTTGGTGCTATATAGCTAACCAGCTCGAAGGCATATGTCATAGGTTTCCCACGTTTCTAGAAAACCAAGGTCATCTATAGCTATGTATATGGATTCAATAAGACACTTAGTACAAATATAAATATATATAATAACTAATACTATTAAAGTTTTTGTTTTTCCTATAATATATAATGTCCTGTAACTATATAATGATGCTTGGCTCCCAAATTGATCATTTATAATATCTTTTCAATCGATCGGTGTTCACTGCCCTTTTGAGTACTTTGTCCTTAATGTTCCTTAATTTGTATACTCCTGGTGCAATGATGTTGTGAATATAATATGGTCCTGTTCATTTTTTTTTAAATTTATCACCATGTACCTTTGCTTTTGCTAATTCATATAATAAAACTTAGTCTCCTATGTTAAATTTTTGAACTTAGATTCCCTGATCATAATATTGTTTTTGTTTGTCCTATGCTTTTTTAATATTTTGTTGTGCACTAAGCATTAAATTACTAAAATCACTAGTAATAAATTCAATATGGCACTGTAGTTGCAGATCTAACATGTCATTAAATTCCTGTTTGCTATCCTGAAGATCAATAGATAATCTTGTTTCATGGCCATAAAGTAGCTTGAATGGTGAATACTTAGTAGTTTGATTTTGAATAAAGTGGTAGGCAAATAGTACTAAGTCTAAAAAAGTATCTCATGTATTACTATGATTATTCATATATTTAGCCAGAGTGTTACAGAGAGTTTTGTTAAATCGTTCAGTTAATCCATTGGTTTGTGGATGGTAAGCAGCTGAGAGTTGGTGATGAATAGTCATTAATTTGTATAAAGCATCCACTAATTCATTAACAAATAGTGTTCCTTGATCAGATAAGAGAACTTTAGGGCATCCATGTCGACATATAATATCCTTATATATAAATTTTGCAATGATGGTATCTTTGATATCCTTAAGAACTTTTGCTTCAGGCCACTTGGTAAGATATTTAGTGGCCACAACAATATATTGGTTGCCTTGAGAAGTTATTGACAAAGGTCCAATGATGTCAATTCCTATGCAGTCAAAAGGTTGTTCAATAGGTATAGGATGAAGTTCCTCATGTAGTATAGGGGCTCCTTGTCGCTGGCAAGTATCACAGCTTTTGATATATTCAGCAATAGTTTTGTACTGATTAGGCCAATAATATCGACTCCTTGCTCGATTATAGGTTGCTTCAATTCCTAAATGTTCAGTAAGAATGTTTCTATGAAAGTTGTGTAAGATTGATTCCAATTCAGTTGCTTTAATAACTTTGAGTGGTTCCATTGGGTTTTTAGTATTGTATCGAAATAGTGTGTGATATTGAGTAAGATAATGTGTCACTTGTTTTTTGAAAGAGATTATTTCCTTTGCCGTTAAGTTCAGAGGTAGTTTTCCAGTAGAGAGATAGGTATATAGTTGCTGATAGATTCGCAAATACAAAATTAAGGTGTTGAAGTTGAAGAGAGTCTTGATAATACATCGGCATTTTGATGCTTCCTACCTTTCCGATATTGAATTTTGAAGGGGTAATCTATAATAATAAGTATCCATCATGTTGTCTTTTTGTTTGGAGTGGGATTATTACTTATCTATTGAAGAGCTGAGTGGTCAGTAATAAAAGTGAATTCCTGAAGAAAGATGTAAGGACGGAAGTATTTCATGGCTCAGACAGTAACAAGATATTCAATTTTAGTGGTGAAGTAATTTAGTTCAGGTCCATAAAGACTTCGGCTTGCATAAGCTATCACATGTTCATTTCCTTGTTCATCCAATTGAGCTAAGACAGCTCACGGTCCATTGTAAGAAGCATCAATATATAGGAAAAAAGGCTTGAAGAAATCTGGGTAAGTCAAGATTATTGCAGTGGTTAAAGATGGGTCCCTAAAAAGGAAGACAAGGACATAAGTCAAATGTCCCTCACTAGGAAAAATAAAAAATTTTAAATTAATAACTATAAAAAAACTACACACAATTGTTTTCTATTATCTAAATCATTGATTTATAGCATTTTCTGACTTTTGTCCCTATTAAAGTGAAGAGCTATGAATTTTGTCCCTCAAAAAGGGATATAAGTGATCTGCAAAATTTTATATGCTAAATACTTTAGGGACCCATCATTATCTGTAGCACCTCACATAATCCAGACTTCTCACAATACTCACAAGTGACATAAAGAAGAGAATATCTCCTATAAAGAATACTTAGGGAAGGTAGAAGTGTAGTGATTGACTTGATCGAAGGTAAGTGTCTCTTTATTGTATTCTGTTTCTTTAATATATTACCAATTCTTATCTCTATTCTCAATGAGAGCTGTTTTTCTAACACATTCAGCTCTACCTTCTCGGCATACATTGGTAAGCTATTTATACTTTTCTAACTAACAATGGACTATCTACTTTGTAATTGGCTATGCTAACTTTAAACTTTGCTAAACTTTCTATACTTTATCAGACACACATAGATCTTTTATCAATACCTGAGCCTTATCTATAGTTTCTTACCTTACAATATTCAATCTTTTATGACAGACTTTTAGATTTTTGGATTCTAGTCCATTAAGTATAAATTGCATCACCCACGTAATTTATAATAACATTCATTAGATATATATATTAATCCAAAGTGGTCATGATGTACTTTTAAATTCATACAATTCTCTTGAGAACTATAGGCCAGGACTCTCTTATATAATAAAAACAATTATTTATGAGTTATCACTCACCTATCAAATTTTCTCAATTCTTGTATTGAATAACAAAATAGATATTAGATATATCAGCCTCTATATTAATACCTTAATTATTTGAACTATCAATATGTCAATAATAAATATTAGTATTCTTTAACCTTTTTATGATAACTTTTTCAAATAAAATTCCTTTAGCCACAGATGAATACATTTGAATTTATGATAAAAAATTATAACTATATTATAGATATATATATTTAAATAAGTAAGAAACTTGATCAAAATGACCTATTGGTCTATAGCACAGTGGTAGTGCTTCCAGGTCACAATCACAAGATCTAGAGTTCAATATCACACAAGGGTCATGTAAAAAAAAAATAATCAGGTTGCATGAGAATGGAACTTCTGGCCTCCCTGTTGATCACAGGGCTGAAAAGGATCTATCGTGAGGATTGCATAAAGAAAGGTCTCGTCTCTGGTCTGGTTACATGAATTACACCCAACCTAACCTCCCCTGAACTGGACAGTATACAAACTTCAGGACTTCACTTTTAGGACTGCGATATCATCTGAAAACATCACTAATTTCAAACTATACTAGTAGACTCTAGAACCCTGCTTTTAGGACTGCGGCAATCATTTGAACATTCCTTACTCCAAAACTGTACTAGTAGAATCTAGAATCTGATTATTCTAACTTGGAATATCCCAATCCAGTGCTTGCTTAAATGAAGGTCCTGTCAAATAGGACTTGTTTGTGATGCCACAGGTGGTAACAAAGAAGATAAAAATCCCTTCTAAGTTTCAAGTGAAAAGTATCAGAGTATCTGAATAGTTAAAATAACCCTTGAGAATTTAACATTAGTATATAAGTTAGCATAATAGTCCCTTATTAACAAAATTAGCTAACTATAGCAATATTGCCATTGATGACTATTATCAACCATCCAGCTCCTAGTCAGGCATGCCCACCTACAGGGAGATTTCAAGCAGGTCTACCTAGAACAAACTGTAATAGGTTATCATTAATCTGCATGTATATATATGAGATAATTGATGTAACGCTTAAGATTTAATTATCAATAAACAGCTCGCATCTACTACCAGTTGCAGTTTAAAAAAAAAAAAAAGAAAGAAAGAAACTTGATCAAAATTGTTTATCAAACATGGGTACAAGTATATTTTCAGCTTTAAATCTCTCAAGAAATATATTTTTACAAACTTATTTTAATATTGATAAATTTTTTATAAATAGTCAAAGACATTAAAATATCATTAAATAAATATCTTTTATGAAATCTATAATATTTAAAGAAAAATAAATTTTAAGTTATTAATTTATATATTATTATAAATCAAAGATAAAAATTAAACAAACATGTTAATACTTGATTAAGAAACCTAAAAATAAAAGCTGAGCACTATTGGTTAAAATACAGATACAGTACATTATATGGAGGTTATGCATAAATACCTATATACTGTAAAATCTGAAATAAAGACAAGCAACAATATGGAATTCTTATATTTGTCAAACACACTATATACTATAGAACTAAATATAGAAAATAATAAGCAAATCGTGTTGGCTGAACATATTACTTATAACCAAATAAGCCATTAATCTTATATATAATATTTTTTATTTAACTTAATCTTTATATAATACTTTAACTTCTAATACTTTTATAAAATAGAATATTATAAATTGTTTCTACCTTTGTAACAAAATCTATACTGGCTTAACATGGTTAATTATATATATTAATAGGTTTGATATATAAATTTTATACTATTTATATATAAAATAATATTTAATATATTAAATAAAAGTTTTGTTGATTCTAATTATAGTTATTAAAATTGTGTTTATTGAAGTTTAAAAATAGAATTACATTTATTAAAAAAGCAACTGTTAAAACAGAAAATTTTCCAAGTAGGTATTGTTATTGTAAATACCAAAATTACAAGTAGAAGTATTGTAATTATTGACCTGATACAAATATCATAATTGTTAAAAAGCAATAATATGATAGATCTATATTACAAATATGAATGTAAATTTGTATAAAATCTGAGATATATGATTAGATGCAATCAATTTATAAAGAAAAATTGTGATCAATTTTATTGTTACTACTAAATAGTTTCTTCTGTTAATTAGTATAAGCAACAAACTAGCTGCTCTTATATTTTTACTGACTTGTATAGCTATTGTTTGATAACTGGTTCTTTATTTAAGTGAGCACTAGATTGTGATATCTCAAAGAAAGCATTTATACCTTTGCTTTTTTCATTAAAGCTTTGTTACTACTTGAGAAACTTAAGTAAGAGATAAAAGTTTGCAATTCACATTATCCATTACTTGATCTTTTGATATTATAAAAATCTTCATTAAGGAATTTGAGCTTTTTAAGAGCAAATATTTTTGAAACATTCTTTCCAGTTATCAATAATATCATTAAAACATGTGAGTATAACCAATAGGAGCTTGTTTATATTTTAGAAACTAATATATTTCATATTAGCCAATCATCTTTAATGAGGATTTGTATTATCAAAATTTAGGTTCAAACTGAAGTAGACAAAATTTCCCAAAAAACCATAAAAGTAGAAGCTCTAAGAGGGCTAAACACTTTAAAAATAAAAAAGTAAGCCTTTTAACTACAATAAAATCTTTGTAAAACTCTTGCTTCAAAGATTAAAATAGTCTTCAAATATTTTACAGTCAGTTTTTCTTCCTATGTGAACTTTCTTACCATTAGTATTAAAGTATTACTTGATTTTTCTTGACTGCCAAAAGTCAAGTTTTTGTATAAAGAGACTTGTAAATAATAGGGAAAGGGTAGAGATGACTCTTAAAGTCAAACTTCAAGTTGTTTTCTAGAAAGTGTTAAGACTTTATTAGCAAGAAATTAAAAAGTTTCTTGTAAATATCGTTTTTTGTATTTAATTCGAGGATTAGCAGAAAGGGATATAAAAATTATTAAATATTATCTGAATTAAATTAGATAAACTATTTAGAAAATAGTACAATAATTTAATATATATTCTAAATAATATTATTGAATATATCACAAAAAAAAAAAAAACTCTTTCCTGTAGATTCTTTTTTCAGAAAATTTTCTTTTTAGACAATTTTTTTTTCATTTTTCTCTGGCTTTATAAAGAGTTTTCCAAGTCACCATGCCACCCAAAACTTGAAAAAAACATAGAATGACTTTATAACAACAATATAACACAAACACATGTTAAAGTAATACAAGAAGTTGCACTCAAAACTAGCAAAACTTTGCAATAGAAATTCAAAAAACAGAGAAAGAAGAAGTAGAAGCTATCTTTCCAGCTACTACAAATAATACTATATATATCCCAGCAAAATAAACAGACACTGGTTCAACCTCAAACAGAATATCCAATATTGAATATGATGACACAAACAATCAAAACAGCACTTCCTCCACTCCTAGAGGTTTTCACTCTGAAACAAACTCTGAAATCGATTGATATAAAGAAACAAAGCCTCAACTCAACACTATAACAAGGGAAAAAACAAAATAGATGACAGGGAGTCCACTGCAAGATTACTTCCAACTGACTGGCAAGTTTAATATGGGAGAAAAAGATTTAAATGAACAATCCCTATCAAGGAGGTTCCTGGCAGAAACAACTAGAGTAAAATCTGAAATTTAGAAAAACACCTTGTCAAATTCCAATCCTTTTTACATATCAAGATTGTTAATCCACAAAATGCAAAACAGATCACTGCTTTATTTAGGGATGAAAAAGATGCAAATAAAGCTAAAAATCTTATCATCGATGATAACACCATTATTCACATGATAGCAATACCCATATATAATAGCATTGCAATCAAAAACAAAAACATCTGAGTATGGAATATTCCACTTAATGTCACATACAATGAGGTGCACACAGCCTTTACTAAATTTGAAGAAATGCAATCTCTCAAAATACAAACAATCAGCATATGGCAAACAGTCACAGTGGAATACAAAAATCAAGAAGATTATGAAAAAATCCAAGTCAGATGGGCAATCTCTTTCAAAGGAGATCTTATTTGCATCCACTCCTTCCTTAATACACATCAAGTCAAAACAGAACAAGACAAATATACAATCAAACTAGCCAACCTTCTTCCAAGTACTATAGGCTTTGACCTTAAAGAAATAATTGATCAAACTAAAACCCAAACATGTTATATTCCAAGAATCTCTCAATACCAATGAAAAAGATTTACTATTCTTAGCTTTAAAACAAATGAACTCCTAGAAGCTGCCAAGACCTTTCCTGCAAAACTTAGAAACAATAAACTCACTTGGATTGATTCAGACATTAAAGTGTACAATCTCTGCTCCAGCACTGAACATATGATCAAATATTGTCTGATTCAAAACAGGCAACAATATTTAAAAATTAAAAAATAAGAAAATGCCAAGAAATTTGGACATCTTTATAATAGATACAAACTCAGTGGATACTCTACTAACTCACAGAGACAAATCCTACAAAGAGATTGCACCAAACCTTTCTTTGCTAAAATTGTAAAGCAAAGAAACATTACCACAAATCCTATCAATATAAGGGCAAAAGACTCTACCAAACACCTCACCAACAATGTTCAAAATATCTCACTGTACAATGTCTGTCAGCTATCAAAGAAATAGAACAGGAGATCAAAAATATCAAATTTGAACTTATTAGCATGGAAAAGCATATAGGATATCTTGAAGATGACAGTTACTACTACCATACATATAAAGTAGATTGTAAACCCCAAGATAAAAGGGATAACAGATCAATCAATGAAAAAGTTATGAGCTTAACCTTTAACATCTTCAGAAAAAAAAGAGCATCAAGTCCGGTCTTAGAAATTAGACATGATCAAGCAAAAATCTATAAACAACTCAATAAATTATTAGGCAGTATGAATACGATCACATCATCTCTTTCTGAACTGGCAGCCATTCAAGTTCTCCTCTCCAATAATAACACTTCACAAATTTCTTCTAATCAATAAGTAATACAAATAAAACCCCTTCTCCTATATGGAATATATCAAACATAGACAACTTTATTTCAAATATTTTATCTTCTATCTTTACATATATACTCCTTTTGAAAATTATTTCTCATAATATTCATGGCATTTCAACAGATTTCAAAAGAAATTCTTGGTTTGAACTTTGTAACATCAATAATTGGCATATTATTATTAAAACAAAAATAAATGGCACTTCACAATTCTCAAAATATTGAATACATCGTAGCTATAAATTCTTTTGGACATATAAAGAAACATAAATTCTAGGACACGGTGTTGGTATTATTGTCACTCATCAACTTGCTCAATGAATCTTTAAAAATCAATACTATTAAGGACGACTCCTATCAGTGGATATGGCCTTTCCAATAAACAAAAAGTCAGAATTATAGGAGCATACTTTCTGACACATGGTTTTGACAATGAACAATTAAACACTTTCATAAGATGAAACAATGGATTAATGAAGCTAAAATAAAAAACTATCAAATAATAATAGCAGGATATTTCAATGCAGTAAGCAATCCAAGCCTGGACAAATATAGCAATCACAAAAAACACCTTTCAATTATACCCAATGCTATACACACCAAATACCTATTGGAACAAGAATTTATCGACACATACTGTAACTGGCTAATTGACGAGTCTATCACTAATGACCAAAAGCTCATGTAACCTGTGAATAGAAGAGTTCATCCTTCTATCACACATACAAAACAATACCAAAAATCAAGGTAGAAGCGTAAAAAGATTTGGGCAAGTCTCAAGGTAGTTTTCTCTAAAACTACATATAACTTTACTGTTATAACAATCTATCCAAAAGATTCATCTTAAGATTTGTCATTTTATTAAGTCATTGAAAGAAGTTACATTTATACATTTTTACACATAGGGCATTACATAATCATTATGGCTATTCTAGTATTATGTCATGCATAAATTGCTTCTTGGTCAGCTAATTTTCTATTATCTTAGCTTATAGTTTTTTATCTTTTTGATGCAAATGGATTGTTCATGCATTATTCTAGCTTGCAAGGGGTATGGTGATAGTTGGCAATTGATTGTTTCACATAAGCTTTAGTCACATTACAATCATCAGTCACGTGACCATGGCGAAAATTATGAACTTTGTTTGACTTCTTTGGCTTTTAACAATATAGAGAACACAGCCTATTAAGAAAAGAATTTACTTGACAAAATAAATGAAAAAAAGTAGAATAGATCAAATATGGATCCTTCTGTCCTCTATATGGCAATCAAAAGAAGTATATATCTTATACAAATTAAAGAAATTACAGGTAGTGATTATTCAGGTTCCATTGTTGCAATAGAAGCCTGGCAACTGAATAAAGTCCCCTCAAAAGCAAAATATATACCAAATCACAAATTCAATTAGAGCCATACTTCATCAGCAGTATAGGAAAAATTTGCAAATCAGATTGAAAAATTTATCATGGCTAATCATAATATTCTTCAATATAGCAACTTGGATCATAAGTGGAACAAATTCCAATATATTCTTCATAAATTAGCTAAATCTCATATTATATAAATCAAATCACATCACAAAATCCGCAATCTCAAAACTGCCCAAAATTATCTCAAAACTCTTGTTCAACTACAACAACTTCAACACAAACTCATCACACAAACTACTATCAGTATCGACTCAATACTTACAACAATAAAAACAATATCTACAGAACTATATACAAATCCAGACCTAATAACATGAAAAACAATAATCAAAAACTTCATAACCAAGTTTAAAACAGCCATAAGAATTTTCACAAACATATAAAAATAGCAAGCAATCAAACAATTTAGCATCAAATGACAAGTAATGCTTGAAAACCAAAAGAAGTTGATAATAAATAGCATCTTAAACAGACCTACAAGATCTATTATCTCAGATAGAATCGTCATCTCTGATAATAACAATATACACATCATTACTGATCCATCAGAAATTAAAGTCAAAGTTAGGAAACACTTCGAACAATGGATCTCAAAAAGAAATATATGACCATTGGAAAAATTTCCTTTCTGACAGGCAGCTTATAAATCCCTGGAACATATAAAAAAAGACTGGTATCAAGATCTACTAGTATCCATAATAATCGAAGAGCTCTTAAGTAGTATTTAACAAAGAAACTCCAAATCAGCTTCAGATAGGAATTCAATACCCTACAAAGTATACAAGCATCTAAAACAAGAGACCAAGAAATTTTTGCTAGGAACTTTTAATGATATACTCAAAACTGGCCAAACACCAAAAGAATGGAGTGGAGGGATCATATACATGATATCCAAATCAAAAGATTGAAAGAACAATCTCAATATAACAAGACCTATAATATTATTGAATGCTGAATGAATAATTTTCATCAAAATAATAATTACAGATAGACTATTCAAATGCTTTACAAATGCTCATATCCTATCAGATCTGAACTGGGCAGGTCTATCAGGAAATAATACATAAGATCCCATTCATATTTTAAACTGTATTACAGAAGAAGCAAAAGACAACAATAAACAAGCTTGGATACTCAGTCAAGATATATTTAAAGCATACAACTCTGTTAACACTTATATGCTTAACTTAGCACTAAAATGCATCAAGCTCCCACAACTCATGATTAATATAATTTCAACTATTTTTCAAAACAGAACCAATGTAGTCACCACATGCCACAGCCTCACACAAGGATACAATGTCATGGATAGAATAGATTAAGAGGACTTCATCTCTCCTCTCCTCTGGCAAATCTTCTATGATCCTCTCCTATACACTATAAACAACAACTTTAAATGATATACTATTAAAACATCACATCTAACATCAGTAGAAAATCAACCATATATCTTATCTGTAAACATTCCAGTTAGCGCTTACATGGTTAATACTACATGGATAATGGAAACTCAATCTGAGCTACAAATGATCATAAATATAGTGCAACAATTTTATACAATCAATAATATACCAGTGAATCCACATAAATCCTTCTTTCTTATAAGTGAAGATAATATCCTTGTCAGAATTTTAGATATTTGGTATAATAACAAGACCTCTAAATGATATCCAAAACAACTAATTCAATATAAAGTCATGCAAACTAGAGCACTCATAGGTAACAAACAAGTGACTGACAAATAAATGCGATATATTATTAATTATGTTCTCTTTCCTAGCATTATATATCTCCTAAATGATATAGTCTTATCAGAAAATCTATAGACTCTTTCCTGCAGATCCTTTTTTTGCTAAAAAATTTCCTTTTTTGGTAATTTTAGGAAAAAAGAAAGAAAGTGAACAGAAGAGATGAGTTCTCATCGAGAACCCAGAAAACAATACACCTTAGGGCAACCCAACTACAACAAAAATCTTTTGGCAAAGAGTCACATAAAAAATACACGCACAGAAACGAATACGGACAACATGAAGGAAATCACAAAAAACAAAGAAAAAGCAGTAGCAAGGAAAGAAAATGAACCCGTAAAACAATCAACTATCCACAATACCATATGACAAAACACTCCCCAAGACCTCAACAATACTAAGAGAGCAAAAACTGCTGCTAATAACACTCCCTGGAGCGAACAAGTAGAAAACGAACTTTCAACCAAAAATACCCAAAACAACTACTCTGTCACTTTCAAGAAGCACAGAAAACAATCCCAGGAACCAGCATACAGGCCCCAACCAGCAAGAATATCTTGAAGAAGCAAACACAGAAATGGAAATTGAAGATGAAACAATGGGAAGCTTATCTCTAAACACCACTTTGCAAGAAGAGGAATGGCAAACCACACAAAACATAGAACCAAAACCAACCAGTATGGCAGACCCTGCCCCAAATCTCCACTTGACAAGAAAGTCAAATTCGGTAGAGAAAGAGTCAAAACAGGAATCAAAGCAAGTGAAATCCCAGGAAGAACTACCAGCCAAAAGATCTCCTTCTTGACAAGAAGTCTAGACTCCTCAGTAGGCCTAATGTCAATCTTCAGTGAAGGAAAAGAAGAAAACGAGCACATCATCGCCATCTTTGGTGACAAACAGGCTGCTGACGAGGCATACAATCTTAACTTATCTAATATAAACAACATGTACCTGGAACACATGGAAATTACAACTCCTTTCCAAAAAAAGGAAAATAGTATCATCATATGGGACATCCCTTTGGATATCAAGTTAATTGAAGTGTGACAAACTTTTGTCAAATATGAAAAGATCACCAATATCACAATTACAACCCAACAGATGTGGCAGACCACTGTGATCACCTATGAAAATCAAGAAAATAAACAGTCAATCCTTAACAAATGGAGTATATCACTAAGATCAGACTCAGTCAGGGTTTTTTACGCACTATGGAATGTGGAGCAGATGAAAGAAAGAGGCACAATAGTAGCCAAACTCACTAACCTTCCATCCAATACTACAGCCTTTGACTTAAGATATACCTATGAACAAATCAAAGCAAAGACATGCTATATCCCCAGACATCTCTCCTATAGGAGAAAAAGATTCGCCGTAATTAGTTTTGACAGTAAAGAAACAAGAGACACAGCAACAGATAGAAACTTCAGCCTGGAAGAAACTACAGTCGAATGGAAACCAATCAACACCAAATTGTGCAGTATTTGTAGTAGCGCTGAACATTTGGTAGCCAGCTGCCCATCCAAAGAGAGACGAACACAATGGAACCAATACTGCTCTAAACAGGCCAAACGCTTCGGTAA
>CAJVPT010004875.1:0-12878 GCA_910592055.1 Acaulospora colombiana | reverse complement strand
TTCCTCAGAAAACCTGGAAACGAGCACTATTAGAGTACAAAAGGTGACAAAGAGAGTGGAAGAGAAGTCTCTTATCATAAACACCACTCTATATTGTTTCTCTACAGTGTGAGATGACTGTATATTAGTTCTTCTTCCTTTCCAAACTTTCTTGCCATTGATAAAAAGGGTGTTGCTTGACTTTTTGATCATTAGTAGTCAAGTTTTTATTTGAAAAGAAGTAATAACAAGAAGGAAGGGGTATAATAATGACTCTTGAAGTTTTCTTCAAGTTGGTTTAAAGAAAGTGATAAGATTATATTAACAACGAAGTATAAAACTTCTTGCGAATATCTTTTTTGTGTGTGATCAGAGGATCAGCAGAAAGAGTTTTGTGTAAAAAATTGATGATTGAATTTTATTATATTATATATAGTATAATAATTTTATCTTAATTTTATTATTATCAATTATTATTAAAAAATAATAATTCTATCATAATTCTATTTTTTAAATTTTTTAAAATTTAATTTATTAAATACATATTTAAATCTAGTAATATTATATATAGGAGCTTTTTTATAAAATTAATAAAAATAATTTAATACAAAAAATAGAATAGCTATTATATTATAATTCAATAGAAAAATAGATTCAAAAGTAAAGAAATGAATTTTAAAGATATAAAATATAATTTTTTAATATATAAGAAAAAGAATTTAGAACACAAAATATTTTATATATAATAAAAAAAAATCTATCAGAATTAAATCTATATAAAAAATAATAAAAAAAAATTAAAAACAAAGATTAATAAATAAAGTTATGATGACATAAAATTATTAAGCTTTGACCTTTATAAAAACACTAATAACATATAAAAAGTAATATTAATAGTTGGAAAAAATTTTCCTTGACTATTAACAAAGCAATATATTACTTTCAAAGTTGTATTTAGAGTAGATAAGAATGAGTTAAAGAATTAGCTTTAGCAATACCTATTGTTATATGTAAAGTTTATAAAAGTTTAATAAAACACATATAACAAACTTGAGAAAAGACATAAATAAATAAATAAAATAAAATAGACTGACTATTTGAACTGGATATGAATTATACATTATATAAAAAAAGAAATAAAGAAAGGAATAGATTTTTATTATATCAAGGCAAAGATAATTGATTGCTCATGAATAAAAAAAACATAGTTTCAAAAATATAGAACAAATCACAAGTGAAAACAACTTATTAAGGTTTAGAGACTTATCAGACTTGATGGATTATATTCGGAGTTCTCAGGATTAAATCAACACAATAATATAGCAGGGTTATACAAAACAAAGCTGACTAAGATCAAATAATAATATAAAGGACCATATCAAATTCATTTCACATATCCAACAACACTTAAAGAAAACTTTTACTATGCTAAATAGTAGTTGAAACAAATTAATCAAACTGTCTTCGATAATTATACCGATAGTTCTCTAAAAAGAATTTAATGGTGAATACCATCTAGAATATGGCTGGATCATAATCACCTACAATAACAAAAAGATCATAAATTTTAAGATAAATAGCGAACAATCCATCATTCATCAGAGTTTAAATAATGGATCTAGCATTCGCTTTTGTGGAACTTTGATGTTTGATGAATATCAAGGCTAAGGTGAGAAAACGGTTTGAATGAACTTCTTCGTTGACATCAAACATTAGATGATTGATATACAGTATCAGTGAAATTTTCTGTGGGTTTTGGAAGATGACTTTGGTTACATGGTATAATCGTGTCAAACGACAATTTATTTTTATTGTTATTTTTTTTTTTCAATATTCCTATCTATGCAGAATAAATTACAAATTGGAACTTTTTTTTTTCCATAATGATTGCGACCAAGATTCTATAAAATAATTTTAATTACAAATAGAATCCATCCAATATTTGGGTTTAAGATTTTGCGTCGTTCATCTCGGATTTATTCTCCTTAATTTGGGGTTCCTTAAACCTCTTCAACAAAAGGCTGCTCATCAACACACTTAAACTGCTCCCGACCATCAACAATCCTGCCAAAGCCGGTGGCAATCCTACCCTGAATATAGGAAAGAAAACCCCTGCGGCAATGGGTATGGAACAAATATTATAGAGAAATGCCCAAATGAAATTTGCTCGAATTCTTTTTATGATCGCTCTGCTCAGTATAATCATTGTTATCAAGGAGTGTAAGGTGGATCGAGTTAAAATTATGGAAGAGGATTCAATAGCTATATCGCTAGCATTCGAGATTGAGATCCCAAGGTCAGCTTGAACAAGTGCCGGGGAATCATTTATACCGTCGCCAATCATCGCCACCACCGAACGGTTGGAATGATCACTAGATCCATTAGAAGAGTTTGCGAATATCTTTGATTTCGTGTTGGGATACTTTGAGGTCGGGCGGAGGTGATAATTTTTCTGCAACCATTTTATTTTACGGGCCTTCTTCTCTGGCGTCACTTCGGCGAACACATGTTTAATTCCCACTTTAGAAGAGATGACTTTTGCGGTGACTGAATGATCACCTGTAATCATCCAAACATCGATTCCCATTGATGTGAGTGCCGACACAGTTTTCGCGGCATCGGGTCTTGGGGTATCGGATATACCAAAACTTGCTGCTATCACGCATTTTTTTTCGCTTGCATCATCGGCAATAGATAATCCGATCATAACTATGGTGCATCCGGATTTTCTCCAAGACTTTATAGCCTCGGTTTCCTTTTCGTGTGATAGATGTGGAGGGTACACAAAGTTTTCTTCGCAAATCCAACTCTCCTTTCCCACATACACATTATAGTTAACACTCTCATCTTGAGATTTAATTTCGGCATTCTCATCTTCGATTAGATTTCTGCAAAGTGGAGATTTCACGGTGACCACGGCCTTTAAACCTTTGCCGGGGATCTCTGTGATATCCACCAGACTAACATTCTTAAAGTATTCCGCCAAATTTTGCTGTTTAGCTTCCTTTTCATTTTCGTCTTCACCGCCCAATCCCGATATGGCATGCCGTGAAACTGCCTTGGCCAACGGATGGTCGCTTGATGATTCCACAATACCAACGATCTGTAACAGCAGGTTAGTCCGACCTTCCAACAGGCTACTCTTCGCACCTCCGCCTACGAACAAATTTGATTTGACGACTTTGGGTTTTCCGTAGGTGATTGTCCCGGTTTTATCAAAAGCGATGATGTTAATCCTGCTTGCCATCTGCAGGGCCTCACCACCACCTTTAACCAGTATGCCAAATTTTGCCGCCACACCTGTGCCAACCATTATAGCAGTAGGAGAAGCCAATCCAAGAGCACATGGGCACGCGATCACCATCACGGAAATCGCAAAGAACAATGCAAATGTCAAGTAATTTTCGCCGGAAGGTATCCAATCCTTGGGATATGATTCGGCTGCGCCAGCTGTAGCCCAGGCGACAAAAACTATAATCGATATGGTGATCACGGATGGCACGAATACCTGAGAGATTTTGTCAGCCAGCTCTTCGATGGGCGCCTTCTTGCTAGATTGAGCCTCTTGAACGAGAGTGATTATACGGGAGAGGGTGGTGTCGGATCCGACACGGATGGCCTCGATAAGAATGGTGGAGGATTGGTTTACGGTGGCGCATATAACCTCATCATTTACCGATTTATTAACGGGAATTGATTCACCAGTAATCATCGATTCGTCGATTGCGGTGGTACCTTTCGTGATTTTTCCTATTGTGACACGTGATCATGTTTGGTCGGTTTTTTTTTTTTTTTTTTTTTAATGCTTTTCAAAGTAACAAGGATAAAGTCGAGAGACATACCATCACAAGGGATTCTTGCTCCCGCATTGACCTTAAGGATATCTCCGACTGAAAACGTATAAATACGTAATGGTTATCAAGAAATGATCGAATCGGTTGTGTGATTATTACAAATAAAAAAAGATCAACACACCTTGAACAAGATTCATGTCAATCTCACGTTCCTCAACAACATTTTCACTTGAATCGATTTTTACCAAGATGGCTTTCTCCGGTTGCAATTCCATCAACTTTGTAATGGTTTCAAAGGTCTTCCCTTTTGCCTTCGCCTCCATCCACCTGCCCAACCAGATGAAGGTGATCAAGAACACACTGGTCTCAAAGAATTCTTGCATTTGCATGTTGGAATTAATAATCCCAATGAGCACACTAATGACAGAGCCAAAATAGGCAACCGAAGTACCCAAGGCAACCAAAGTATCCATATTTGCCGCCCGAGCGTACTTAATTGAACGATAGGATTTCACGTAAAATGGGTAACCCGCGTAAAACTGAACCGGTGTCGCAAGCAAAAACATCAACAGCGTGCCAACGTCAAGACCGGGAAATATCTGAACACCAAAAGATTTTTGATTAACCGTCGAATTTTCGAAGAAAGTCATGAACAGCATTCCAATGAAAAAAGTTGGTGTCGCAAATGCCAAGGAGATCAAGAATCGCTTGCGAAGAAGTCGTTCATGTTTCTCGGTACGTTCACGAATGGACTTTGATGCGTTGAGCGGGTCACTATTGTTCGACGAGAAATTGGGATTCAACTGAGCGGTAAACCCGGCGTTCGAGATAGACTCGATGAGGGTGCGTGGACCGGTCATTTTGGAAACATGAGTAATTGCACCATCACCGGTTAACAGATTTATCTGACAGCTTTTCACGCCTGGCAGAGATTCCACTATACGCTGTATCGAACCTACGCACGAAGCACACGTCATTCCTCCGATGATGAGATGTGTAGTGACGCAATTAAATTCGGCTTCTTCTCCTCCCTTAACCCCATCATCTTTCTCGCCCTCGTGTGATTCTTCACGTGACCCATGCGCGTTTGTATCTTCGGTTTTTATTTCGTCGAGATCAAATCCGACGTTGCGCACTGCAGTCCCTATTGATTCTATATCTAGCAAAGATTTCTCCATCTGCAAAGAACATTTTCCCATTAACAAGTTCACATTGATGGAACCAGGTTTGACGCCTTTGAGTTTCTCAATGCTTTGCTCTGTCGATCGCACGCATGCTGCGCAGCTAAGACCAATTATGTTGAACGAGATTTTAACGTAGTGGGGTTGAGATGAAGGATTTGTTACGAGAACCACTTTGAGATCGTCTCCGTCTTCATTATTGACGGGGGCAACTGTCTTTAAATCGGCGGCGGTTGACATTTCGTGATTAAAATTACTTTGTGAACAAGTCCAGCTATGTTGCGTCGTTTTTCACGAAATGAGGCGCGATGCGCTTGTATATTTTGTTGTGTGATGAACGAAAAAACGATGTTATTAGTGATGAAATGAAAATTAAATGTCGCTATTATGAGTGAGAGTTTTAAAACGAAAATAACATTAACCGGACCGCCTGGGTCCTAAACTAAAGAAAATTCACAATTTAACTCATGTAAAGGGAGAATTCAGCAAAAATTAGAATGCTCATCTTCTCAAATAAAAAGACTGGAGAGCTACTAGTAAATACAGAAACTCGAATATGCGAATGTGCGCGTTCGTTAATTTATATAGTCGACTGCTTCGAATGTCGGATGGTTTAACGGTTCCCATGCGCATGGTTAACCATATTTGTTTCCATTTAATTGAACCCTCAAATGTGCAATAGATCAGAAACCTGAGAAGATCCGATTCATTTTGCGCTATTAATTTTATAGGCCACCAGAAATTACAAATCCGCACAGGGATTATCGATAAATAAGTACAGTATATGGTGCCGATCGTTCATTAACAGCAAAAACCCCTCATTCAGTTTCGTGCCCATCATGCAAACAACCCCAAATTTATGAAATCTATTTATTATATCTATCACCTTTGAAGCCAACGCAGTTGGTAGGACCCTCCGATAAGAAAAATTTCAATGAAACTTACATTTTTGTCTGGAAAGAATAGCCAAGCTTTCGTATACATACTGTATATACTGTATATTATAAAGAAAAAGAAAAAACTGCCTCGGGATATGCGATGATGGTTCCGCGTAAAAATCGAAGAAAGTTGTTAAATAGGAATCTCAATGAATGTCCATTTCATTATCGCGAATTTCCGTGTGAACAACGCATACATATCATTAGATTTAACATGGTCAAGATAGATGAATGTCTGACATACCACGTGAATTAAACGCAATAAGTAATCATCAGTCGAAGAACGTTATCAGAAAACAACGTCAGGTCATCGATTGACGAATAAAGAAAATCAAGTCTGACATCCTTTTCATATTGTCATATTGGTTCATGCGTTTCTCGATTCTCCCATGTTTGGTGGTGCGTACATTGATCGCTAATTGATACTTCATAAATGCACGTGCGCCTTTCAGTGACAATTATTCACGTTGCGTTCAAACGGTTGGAGATTTCAACGAGACAAATTTCAGCATGCCCTTAATTATGTCCACGTGTTTGATCTTTCCAAAGTATTTCTCCCGAGGATATCGTATCGTATTTAACGCCACGGTTTCCTGAAAAGACAAAATAATAATAATAATAATAATAATGATGATGATGATGATGATGATAAGATGGCTAGAAATTTAATGCGATACGTGTGTCCATCTTTTATTCTTACTTCACTTTGAATATCACGAAAACCAGATTGTTATTTTCTGAGAGCGAGAGTCTTTTTATGAAAATATTTCGCTTTGTTGTGACCACACTTTCAATAGATTGCGTCATTCCCTAAATTTAATAAAGCGGGGTAGGAAATTCGCGAATCAACTATCTACAGTATATTTTTCTCTATCCATTTCATACTGCGTCTTTATTCAATTCTGTAGATTAGCGCGTTTACCAATATGGTCATAATCTTCGCAAGTTGTTACCATTATTGTCGATGTGTTTGTTGTTGCCTTTTTTGTTATTTCCTCCCAAGCAAAGAACTTACGTAATACCAATATATTGGAATCACGATGATCGAAAAGCGAAACGCAATTTTTGCTTACCCCCCGGTGACCGCGTCGATCAGACTTTTTGGATGGTGCAACGAATACGTAGTCGATCAATTATGTAACATTTCATTTAGATTATGCTTTTCTAATACAATACCCTCAATACTTGGCTTGGAGATGTCGCAATCCAAAGCACTTTGAATTCCCCGTAAATATTTTTCCGATGAACGGTAATTATCTGACGAGGAAGAGGCTGATCCATCTCAGATGTAAATACGTAAACCACGAAGACACGACTAGTCGAAATTTAAATTTCCGAAACCTTTTTCGGTTCTATTTTGTTGCCTGAAATGTATGATCGCATAAAACTCTTTACGCACACTAATAATCAGTGCAAAGTTATCTCCAGGCTTGGCATTAATTTTTTTTTATAATTACAGTTATACATTGCATTAATATCGACGGAGCAATGATGAGGTTAATTAAACCACGAAATAAACGCACACTAATAAAATAAATGCAGGGATAATAATGTCAGTGCAAAGTTATCTCCAGGCTTGGCATTAATTTTTTTTTATAATTACAGCTATGCATTGCATTAATATCGATGGAGCAATGATGAGGTTAATTAAACCACGAAATAAAATTGGCGAATACGTAAATAGTAAATGTATACCAATCAAGTCAATTATATTAATAGTATTATAATATGATGCGGGATCTGAAAACAACTTCCTACATCCAATAAACGACAAACAAGTCAAAGAAGAAGGAATTGTTAAAAGAAACTTTGTACTAGACAAAAACTACTACCGTAAAAAAAAAGATGATTTTTTTTTTTTTTAATTATTCTTGCAAATCAAGTTTCATTTATTGTAAGTATGCTGTATAATAAAATTTTAAAATCAAATAGGGCAATGCATGATTATAGAATTCGTAATTTTATAACCATAAAATTAAAATATCTATCTTAAAACAAGGATCTATTTTATTATACAAAAATTTTTATATTTCACGTGTCAATATAAAAAATTGTTTTTTATTTTTAATATCATAATATGTGTGCTTCTTGATTAATGATAGATCATTTAAAAAATAGAGACATTTAAAAATTTAATTGCAAATTAAAGAATAATCTTTTCAATATAATATTCCCAATCATATATTATTATTGTCATTAATTCAATTAAATTACAAAAAATCCAATGCTAAAATTTTTATTATAAAAATTTATCATTTTTAATTTTCAAAATTGAATTACCAACTATAATTATACTAATAATTGTGTACTTATAAATAGAATAAATATGAATGTATAAAATATATGATTAAAAAAATTTTTTTAAAAACGTAAAATTTTTAAAAATTATAAAAAAAAAAAAAAAAAAAAAAAAATATTTTTAATTATAAAAGGCTTTTCAAATAGATTGGAATTAATAAGAAAATCAAGACACTGTATTTAATTCGTAATACGTAATAAATTTGTTGATTAGAGATAAATTCAAATCATTATTTTTAAACATATTATTTCATATATTGAATTTCTTCGATTATGTACTGTATATATAAATTTTATGCAACAACAACAAATTAAATCAACAAGCAATTAAATTTTATGTAGTATAATTAATTTATATGACTTAATCTAAAATTCACAACTATGTAACACAAGATATTAAAAATCAGATGATTAAAATAAACAAAATGAAAAATATACAGCATATACAGTACGTATCCAATGAAAAAAGGAAAATTATTTACATAATTTTTCCATCACTTGTCCTGCAAATTCAGTTCAAAGCTGGTCACATAACTTCTACCGGTCTTGAGATTTTTCGCATTAGCACGGATTTCCATTTGCCCGAAAGTCAAAGAGAAGTAAATCTTTCTATTGTAACCTAATTCAGGATCAGGCAGATCAAACGATAAACTGCCTAAAAATTTCATTCCGGGTTCATCAACGTACTCGGCATCTTGAGCAGTGGTGATATAGACAGCACACCTTACACTAGTCTGCCTTTCAGATGAGGGAGGGAAGATGTCGGAAAATTCTTGATCGACATTAACTTGCGTTCCTCTTTCGGCCAACCGATGAAACTTAAAAATTCTTCCATCCTCTTTTCTTCTTTCCACGGGATCTTTAAGCTCATTGAATCTTGCGTTAACCATTACACCATACGTATACTTCAATACTCTACTCCGAACAACACCAATGTTCAATCCATATTCTAGTCCGCCTCTAACCACGGCACTTATCGGTTCCACAGGCACACAGATATTCAATACTTTAGAGGAAAATTCCTCTTTGATTCTTGACTGTAAATATTCTGATTCACTAAATCCGCCTACCAAGAAAATCGATGAAACAAATTCATCGCCCTTGGTTATCTGGTCATCGATTAATTTTAAGATCTTCTCAACCACTGGATCAAACATCTCTTTCACATCTTTGAAGCCAATGGTGATAATCCATTCATCATATTCCAATATGGTTCTCTCCAAGCCATGGACATACTGTTTCAGAACGGGACAGACCTCTTCAATATCTAATTCATATTCTTTAAAATCTTCGGGATTACCGGTGAACGGGATCTTAACGCGTTTGCAAAATTCTTGTATGAGATATTGAAATTGACCGTAATTGTTTCGTTCGAAAAGTCGAATCGCGGTTTCCCCAATTTTCCTCCCAAGAAATTTGACGAATTCTTTATCCACGTAAGAACTTCCACAGAAGCCGCCCGTACTTTCACTGATTTCATCTAGTTTAAAGTTGTCAAGCAATTTGCGCTTGGTCAAGTCAACAGTTCCACCCCCGATATCGACAGTCAGAAATTGAGCTGTTAGGTGTTCAACCATGCATGTAAGTTTTCTTTTCACTCGTGGAGTTTAATAAAAGATTTTTTTTTTTTTAACACATACATCCTACTGAGTTGGTGAGTCGTTCCTTGAAAAATTTTATGCAACAAACCGAAGCTGCTTCCGCTAAACAAGTAAATGAAAAGAGTGTAAATGTTAATTGACTTTAAAAACTAGAAGACGATCAAGTAACATACGTTCGGTAGTAAACTCAAATCTTTCCGTATTTAGTTCGGCATTGACAATGCACTCTTTCATAATTGCTTTTGCTTTGCTATCAAATTCCGCGGGTACGGTAAGTACCAGTAGAACATTTTTATAAAAATCAATTCCCGGCCATCTTGACAGAATAGTTTGTTTAACGAACTAAAAAAATTTTCATTAGATATGAAGAAAACAATTTACGTTTATAATTAAGAAATTGATTATACTGTACATACATCACCTTTATGCATGCATCATAAAAAATAAAATGAAAAGATAAAGTGAGCTAGAAAAGATTAAATTAAACTCGACGTCAACAAAGACGCATACCCATCTCCCTTAAATAATCCGTGATAGGTCTTTTGTAATCCATCCCTTCCGGTAATGTGGGCTTCTCACCCTTTGCTAAATCTCCCAGGTGCAGTTTAAATAATTCTACGGGTTTGGGAACCGTCATCGGTGCATTTGACGCGGTAATATTATTTGAAGTATCATTGTCATCACTTGTTGAGATTGATCTACTGACACTGTGACGACTTTTATTAGGTAGCTTCGCCAGCGCAGGATATCCCCATGCCACAACCTTGTGAAAGAATGTGTCATATTGAAGCGCCGTATTGGTTTTGTATTCCCCATACTTGCCAGGCCAAACATCGTTCGTGCAGATTTCGGGATTAGATACATTGGCATAGGCGAACCCCTGTTTTCATATTAATAAATTCGGAGAGAATAGGTTTGCGGATTAGCAACTCGTAAGAAAACATCATCGATTTTCTTTGATATAACATGCACGTACCGAATATGTTGTTCCGAAATCTAGCAATAAACGAATACGTAATTATGTTAAACAAGTGCCTTACGATTAAAAAGATTATACCCAAGAAATATCGTTACCGATGCAAGCTACTACGCGAACATCTGCTGTCGATGTCATATTGGCATTCGAGTGTGAAGGTGGAACTTGGAAGCTTACCCTAATGCAACAAGTGTAATAGATATTTATATTGTGATACATGTAGTAAAATGTTTACAGAATTACTGACCGGAGCATGTTTTCCGGTTCATTGTTTATAACACTATGGAAACCTTTTTTCCAACACGTAGTATGCATATACAGTATATTGCGTATACGTGCATGTTCAAAAATGCATTACGCACATTAATCAAACGAAGTTCGCTTTATAAGCAACGGTCGATATTCTTCAAAAATCACACAGGTCACGTAATGGTTGTTGCATTATTTGTATCCAATGCGAATTTAAAGTTCGAAATTAATAAATATTTTCGACTTTGAACTAAGGCTGCTTACTATAAATGATAATAAAAAGTGGGTTTTTATGTGAATACATTTATTATTTTAGTGCACACACGGAATAAATTAAAACCTTCGGACTTTTTAAGACCTATTCCGATTGAAAAAGAAAGCATCCCAGATATAGTTTTTTTTTTCAATCCGTTTTCATTACGTAATACGTAGAGGAAACAGTGTTACTGCATCTTAAGCATACGTAATACCAATTTTTAGCATAACGGCAGTCTGTTACATGCACAGTGTAAGGGTTCCGACGTAAAATATCTTTGTTTTCGGAATTCCCGAGTCACCAAATATGACTTTCTCCCGTACATCATTGAGTGTCACAATCGAATCATTAATTTTTAGAATACGAATTCCGAAAAATTTTATTTCGAGTTTTAGAAAGACCACGTTTTACGATTTCTTTTCTTTTCTTTTTCCTTTCTTAAAAATATTATTCGATCGAACTTTTGTTTTAAATAATTATTAATTTAAAATTTGTAAAGTAATTAAATATTGGCGTATCTAATAAAAATTTTATATATCATAAAAATACAATTTGAGGTTTAACATAAAAATTACGATTCATAATTCTTAAGTTTTGCTAGAAATTTTTTTTAAAAATTTTTTTGTCTTTTACTATTATTATTATTTCATTATTATCAAGCTTATTCTTGTATCAATCGATCTATTATTTTATTGATAAAATTAATAATCTTTTTATTTTAATAAGAACAAGACTCAATAATTTAAACAATGAAAATTATTATCAAAAAAGTTTTTATCAAAAGAGTTATAAATAGTCAAATAAGAATTAAATAATCATAGTATATACTGTATATTATTCAAACTAAAATTTTTTTACCTTTTATTGTCATAATTTAACTAAAATAAGAAAAAAGTTGTCATTTAAAATTTTGTCTGATTGAGATAATAAATTCTTTAAATTAATATACTAAAAATTTTTTGACAAGTATACTTAATAAATAATATAATAAAAAAGTCAAATTATAATAAATAAGTTTTTTTTATAATTAATAAAATATATATATAGTATATATTTATTAAAATAATTTTTTATTAAAAAGAAAATTTGAAAATTACAATTTTATAAGACAAAGCATAAAAAATTTTTATATTTATTTTCTTATAATATATTTAATATTTTTTTATCGGATTTTTTTTTTTTGTAATTTTTAATTGTTTAACAATAATAAAACAAAATTTACAATTTTTTATTAATATTATTTTAAATAATAAGAAAATTAATATAAATAAATATTTATTATACTTTTTTTTTTAAAAAAAAAAATATTAGCTTATCATTATAGAAATAAAAAACTCTTTCTGCTGATCCTTTAACCACACACAAAAAAAATATTCACAAGAAGTTTTTTGTTTCTTTGCTAAAAAGTCTTTAACACTTTCCTTAAAACTCCTTGAAAAGTGACTTCAAGAGTTATCTCAACCCTCCTTTACTTGTTTACAATTCTCTTTGATCAAAAACTTGACTTCTGGTAATCAAGAACAAGTCAAGTAATATCTTTGATACCAATAGCAAAAAAGTTTTCAAAGGAAAAAGAATCAATAGTGAAGTATATAAAGTTATTCTC
>CAJVPT010004874.1:0-12878 GCA_910592055.1 Acaulospora colombiana | reverse complement strand
CGATGTTTTGTAAACTGGCTTGAGCTTTTTGTTGAGCTGTTTCTCTCTTGTTTAAAAGACTTTTGTCTTGTGTAGTGACTGGCTTCTGGTTTTTCCAAGAAAATTGCCAAAAAAGGAAATTTTTTAGGAAATTTTTACTATATTATTGACCTTTAAATTTTAATTATAATTTAATATATATATATTTTTTAATTTATAATTATTTTATATACAAATTTATCAAAAATTATAAAAAGAGTAAATATTATTCCTAAGTTGTATATATAAAAAGAAATTTCAATAACAGATAAACTAATATGTGAAAGTTATTTAATTTGTTATTATTTCTATTAATTTATATAAAGACAAGCATTATTAATCTAATAATAAATTAAAAATAAATAAATAAATAAATTTATCAAATTTTTAAAATAATATATAAATAATTATTTAAAAAATTTTTTAATAATATCAATTTAATTTTTTTTTTGCAATATTTATAACTAAATTAAATTATTTCTTTTTTTTTTAATTTGCAGTCAGGCCAATATAGCTTGTTCATTTTATTGTAAATATATTTTAGTATTTATATATTCTATGCTTTCACATATTGACTCATATATTTACAAAGTTTAATCTTCTCTAAATGCAACTTAGGGGATAATATTTTATTTTCTTTGTGGTTTGGATTATCTTTTAGCTATATAGATCATTGCTTATAGCTTATTACTATAGATCTACTAAAGTTTTAACTATAATTAAAAATGAAACTATTTAAAACCTTTGGATATCTAATTACTTGTTATATCTACTGTATTGCCTTGGGACTTTATTCATTTTAAATCTTTTTCATTTTATATTATATATTTAAAGAAAAAAAAAATGAAGTGATTGACTTTCTTAAGGACTCGATCTATTCTTTTAGGTATATCACTAATATTCTAAACTTTTTGAGTTTACTAGTAATTTCTTAATTTTGTTTCTATTGTATAGTAATGCTACGGTATTTATTTCAAATTTCCTTCTTGAAGATCTTTCTCATTTTTTTACAATATTTATCAATAGTCTCATATATTATTGCCATTGAGATCTTGAGAGCTTTAAAATGCTCTTCCAGGATCTTGATCTTATCTCTATATATAAAGCCACAAACTATGTTATATAAGCTTTTATCCTATTGTTTGATGTCCTGAATCTATTTCCCTGTTACTCTTTTAACTTCTGTCTAGTTTTCATTAAATAGGTTTTTTGTTTTTCTGATATACTGAAGGATTTTATCTTGAGATTTGTTCCATATAATTGTTTTTTTATTCTGAGTCTTGGGATATTTAAAGAGATACTTCAAGGTTTCCTCTTATGACTTGCATATTGAATATATTATGTTTGAATATAAGTCTGATTTTCTTTTCTGTATTACTTAGAGTATAGAAAATTATCATAGGTTAGATTTATCAGAAAACTCTTTTTCTTGTTGGTGATAAAGAAAGTGTAAAAGATATTGTATAAATTGAATTGTCTTCAGAAAATTTGTTAACCAATTTCTTTACTAGAATATATTCATCAGTCTTGGATACATTTTTGCTCAGTCCAGAATAACCTTATTTTCTTTGTGTTTTATTTTTTAAGGAAATCTCTAATACTGATATCAATAGTATGTTCTTTCTAGATTACTTTTGTAAGAACTTGATCCAAATCAGGTGTTTATTATCAAATAAAAGAGTTTTCTCTTCTGTCCAGCTTTGCTAACCTGACTGCTATATTGTTGAACTCATTGTTTTGATGGGCTTTAATCTTTTCAAGTATGAGGCAAAGGTTTTTCTTTTGTACTACATCCTTGATTCAATTCCATAGTAACCAGTTGATTGTTTTAGTCCACTTCCTTATGGATATAAACTTTTGTGATTGGATTGTCTTCTATATCTTGATAGCTGTATTACAATCTATATATATGGTTGCTTTTTTATTTTCAGGTATTGTAAAGATTGCAATAAGTATGACTAGAATTTCTGCTCTTATAACTGATGACCATGATATTGCTTCTGCTAAAAATTGGTTAATTATTATATTGTTCTCAGTTTGAATTTATGCAAGACCCATTTCAAGTTCATCCTTGCTTTTTGTATATTGCTTGTAAGATCTATCAGTAAAGAAAGTGAATTGCTTTATGTTTCTTTTATAGTTATAACAAAACATCATTCTGAGGAGCTTTATTATTTGAAAATAAATATAAAACCTTTACACAATCTTAAAATAATCAGGTGGTTATATAAAATGATAATTTAAATTTAAATAACTTTAACCATCTACTGAACTACTGATGTACACACAGGCTAATGTATGTAAAAGAAGATTGCTTGACCCTAGATATAATCAGGAGTTCCTTAAATAGTTCAAACATGAAATATAGTGGACCATACTCTACCGAATCAGGTGCCTATTCGGAAAATATACTTAATTCAAGTAACTAACGCACCTTCACTTTTTTTTTCTAAAAAAAAAGTACTCTATTCTTTGGGGGAAAACACGTACTCAACTCTAGCCTTTTCTCTCAATTCTCTTCTTAATATTTTTCCTGAAACACTTTTGGGTATTCTATCAATAAATATCACATCCTTTAACCTTTTATGAGGTGCCACTCGGTCAGAAACATATCCTTTTATTTTATTAATTAATTCTGGTGATTGTTCGTAGTCGGTTTGGAGTACAACGTAGGCCAAAGCGTATTCGGTTGCATCGGCTTCACAGTAAGCACCAATTACAGCGGCATCCGACACTGCTGGGTATGAAACCAAAATTTCTTCCAGTTCTGCGGGAGGAACTTGAAAACCCTAGTTTAATATGAAAGATATTAAAAGGTGGATCGAATGTTGATAAGGAAAAAACTATCGCATACCTTGTATTTTATTAACTCCTTGACTCGATCGACAATGTACAAGTTTTCTATAAAAGAACAAATATCATGTATTAAATTCAGAATAATTTGATCTTTTTAATGAAAATTTATTATATTTCACCTTGTTCATCCATAGTAGCGACATCTCCCGTACGAAAAAATCCATCTTTGTCAAATGCAATGTCAGTTGCATCTTTATTGTTTAGATATCCCTACAGATTAATAGTATCAAATGATTTAGTGTACACTTATACGTGACTAAGAAATCGCGAAAACTTGGAATCCAAACCTTCATTACGTTAGGACCCCGAATGCACAGTTCTCCGGGTTCATTATACCCCAATTCTAAATCAAGGAAGACATTATTACAACGAAAATAATTTGTATATACATCATAAGGTAAAATTGATTGCCTTGTCCATCTTCCGAAACTATTTTTGCCTCAATGTTTGATAACAGAATTCCGACAGAACCTTTTAACAAGTAAATAATTTTTATTTAAATTAGAATCAAATTTTGGCTAACAATTTTAGTGCGTAAATACCTTTAACAATATTATTACTTCTAGTAAAACTAACAATTGGCGATGTTTCCGTGAGTCCTAAATAGGGATTAAATAATAATTCAAGATGATATTTAAAATGTCAATCCTCTCCTCAAAATTCATAATTACCATATCCTTCCCTGATAGTAACTTTGTATATTTTATTTAAATCATTCATCAATGATTTGCTAAGGGGGGCAGCACCGCTAACTATCGTTCGTAAACTTGACAAATCATATTTTTTAACAACTGGACTTTTAACCAATAGTAACAGTATTGGAGGTACGAGGTGGGCGTAGTCAACCTTATAATCTTGAACTACGCGACAAAATGTTGGCAAGTCGAACTTTGGAATTACAACTAGGGAGACACCCTATTATAAAAAAAAAAAAATCTTAATATTGATATTTCGTTTTATCAAATTCGCGAAGAGAACCAGTAATTACCGAAATTAAGGCAAAATGGAGGTGCACGTTTAAACCGTATGTGTGGAAGAACGGCTGTGATAGGTGATAATAACGAACCTCGTTGAGATACGAATCTTTTTCAATAGGAAAAATAATATTGGAAGGACAGCATACCAATATACCCATGAGAACGCTGTTTTGAGTGAACTCCTTTTCAAACGAAACTACCTGTGATACGTTTGCGACCATGTTGGTATGGGTGGTTTCAACTCCTTTACTTTTCCCCGTAGTGCCCGAACTATAACATAAGAATACAATGGTGTTTTTCGACTCTTCCGGCGTGTACGTTACAGGCTCAAATTCTCGATCAACAAATAACGCCCTGTACGGTTGGAATCCATTGATCTCCTCGTCTCCGAATATGAATATCTTAGAATGAGGAATTTGAGCTTCGGTGGCAGCTTTAACGACGACAGGAAGAACGAGAGGATGTGAAACTATAACGGAAGCACCAGAGTTGGATAGTTGAAATGATACTTCAGTAACATTATATGTTGGATTCACGGGGGTCACTATGCCACCTATGAAACATGAGAAAATTAATAATAGATGTAGTTACGAAACTTTTTTTTTTTTTTGAAATGCTTACCAGCAGCAATTGCACCAAATAATACTATAGGATAATCAAACTTTAATGTAAAAAGACGTATTAATAAGAAATTAACAGGAGAGTGTTATCATATATTATTTAATTATCACCTGGTTAGGAGAAATAATCGCTAGAACGTCTCCCCGCTTAAATCCCACTTTGTCGCATAAGCCTGCGGCAAAGCTCTTAGTTTCACTTTTAAATTCACCAAAAGTTATCTTTTTATCCGTTATTCCGTCAATAAATATAACTTTACTTTCGGAAACATTATTTGGATTGCTCGTTGCATATTGATAGACTCCGACGGATGGGATTTCTATGTCGGGAAGTTTTGATTTGAAAATCATTTTATCTCTGGTTAATTTTCGAAGGACTGAAGTCCGATTTATAGTGTTTTAACCATTATCTATTGTGACTGTGAACAATAATTGGAAGTAATGGCTTTAAAAACAGCTTATTAAGTGAAACAAGAATGGTCTTCATAGGGAGTTATCTTTTCAATAATCAAAATGGAAGGTCCAAATCACGATATGTCATCGTGTAGCGCCTATATTCCACAAAAGGTCAGAACAATAATCGAATTCGGTGATGATCAGCATTAATTCAAAGTTTAATTTTTTTGGTAATGCTATTCATTGTTAAGTATGTTTTATTATGCATTGCATGCATGTAAAATTGGACATTTAGTTAATACATAAGTATATTTTTTTTTTTTACTTTATTTTTTATTTAAAACAAAAAAAAAAGAAGGAAATGTAATTAATTGTATTATTGATACTTGGAAATATGAAGTTAAAGATTTCTGTGATTACGAAATTCTTATAAATCTCATAAATATTATTTACAATATTATATAATATTTTATAAAAGAATTAATAAAATTAAATCTATTTTTTAATGACCTATGAATCCATAATGCAATGGTTAGCACTCCATAGGTCACATCGCAAGAGCTGAGATCAAATCCTTCAGGAAGCAACCTCTGATAAGTAGGTAGTGAACAGTATCCATTGGCATAACTGTATAATAACTGATGTTTCCAAGTATAGATTGTCTTACAAAGTAAAGTGTTTCAAGCCGGTTCTATATTGGATTATGATGAGGATAAATGTCTGAAATCAAGTAAGATTATCCCTTGATATGGTTGCATTACCGAATAAGGTAATAAGAAGAATAGATATTGAACTGATAGCATACTACTGAAAGAAGTAATGGTAAAATCAACCAAAGAAAACCTAGTTCTCTTGTCTTACAAGTTGAGGTATCTGTTCAAGAATTCAAGTATGTGGCTGTGCCATCTTTCATAGACTTTACTAGTGGGAGGCCTTGATGGGAGGAGAAATCTGTGGACCACTTCGAAGGACTTAGAAATTTACTAAGAAATCCAGGATAAAGAAAATTTGATGGCCTGATAACCAGACTACTCTTACCATAAATAAAATTATTTTGGAAAAAATTAAGAAGGAATTGTACATCTTTCCAAATAGGTAGTAGTTATATATAGAGATAGAATAGCTATAGTTATCTATATAGATAGGTTTATTTTATACATATATAATTACTTGTTGACTATATATAAAAAGTCTGTGTAATTGTATAGCTTAATCACCTGTACAAGCATATATATGAGATGAATGTACAATAACAATAAGACACTATGTTCAAGATCTGCACTTACTATATGTGAAACCTTGCAAGGGGTGCGAACACAACAAAACAGTTATTATAGATAGTTGTGTTATAAAAATCCTGAATAGAGACACGATAGCTATCCTAGGCCATAGTAAACAGGTCATTTCGAATCTTGGCGAAAGCAAAGTAACCAAGCTTTTAGCATTTCTGCAAAGCATCAAGACCAGGTTTAAGCAGAGCAAAAAAAATAGTATAAGTGAGCTGAAAGATATCTATATCTTCAGATCAATCAGCTCAAGAGAGGGATTTGATTGGATCAAAAACAGTATGACTCTAACAAAGA
This sequence comes from Acaulospora colombiana, assembly GCA_910592055.1. NCBI lineage: Eukaryota > Fungi > Glomeromycota > Glomeromycetes > Diversisporales > Acaulosporaceae > Acaulospora > Acaulospora colombiana. Next base: position 6,431 of record CAJVPT010004874.1, on the reverse strand, counting down.
TTAGTCATTTGCAGTAGCAAATAGAAGGTTGAGTCAAAGTTAAAGTAACAACAAATGCTAGCTGTTTCAGGAAATTCCACATCATTGCCTTTCAAATCAAAAATCTTGAAACAGGAAAAAGAACTGAGACTGTATCCTTTAAGATTCTCCACAGAATGATGCTGAATGAAACTGAGTTAAATTCCATTATGGCTGCACTTATCTCCCTTCCATCTGGAGCAAGGATCAAATTGAATATGGATAGCCAAATGATAGCTACAGCACTAGAAATGGTCAAATATAGGAGCAAAATCGTGAAACTTATTTCCTATATCAAGGACCTTATCAACAAGAAAAACATAGATGTTCAGGTTGAGAAAATCAGACAAAATAATACCATGATACACTCCGAAGTAGATAGTGAAGTCAAAAGAGCAAAATTAAAATAGCAAATAACAAGGATGGATATTATATCACTCAATAAAAATACACTTGAACTAAAATTTAAGGGCCAGTGGATGACTTGCCATAGCAAGGAAGCAATACAAAATCATTTCAGGAATGAATAAATACAGGAATGGTGTGACTTAGAAAGAAACCAAAACCTTCTTCATCTCAACAAAGAAGTGGACTGGGATGCTACAGTAGACTTACTAAGGCTAAGGAAAATAACAGCTGGGCAGATAGACATAGAGGATCACCAACGGAGATCCTTTAGACTGAAATCATGGGCATAGAAACTACCAACTATGATCAAACTCCACACCCAAAAAAGAGATTTATATATCTCCAACAAGTGCATAAGATATAACATATTAATAAAAGATAAAATGCATATATACGAGTGTGAAGCAAATGAGTTAAATTTTGGTATATAAATAATAGAAACAATAATAACATACCTGCAAGCTAGAGAGAAATGAAGCAAAGCTTGGGTCCAAAGATAGGCCACAAAGATCAAATCTAAGGAAATAAAGCTCTGGACTGTTTTGATGACCAGGAGTTTAGTTCCCAAAGCCATCACCAGATTTGTCCAAGCATGAGCAAGAATATGCAGGAAAAAAGCCAAGGCCACTTTATTAGGGTGTGTGGAAGAACTGCAACATTATATAAGGATAATCTGAAAATGACATTGTAAGGTAGTAAGTAAATAGAAAACCACCTATAAAATTACAAAGAGTGAAAGAGAAATAGAGCAAGACTGCCCCAAACATCCATCCTAGAAGACCAGTATATACCATTGGTCTGAACTGAAAGAAAACAAAAACCTTCAATTTTCTCTTTATATGTAAACTCGAGGAAGATGGCACTAACTCAGCCTAGGCAAGTTAGTTTTTCAAAAGAAAGGCAATGGCCATGAAGATCCTTTGGAGATCCGAACCAGAAGGTATCTTTTCTAGTAACTCCAACATACATGCTAGTATAGTTTTGATATCTAGTTAGCTCTGAAATAGATAGGACTATGTAATATCTGAGTAAAAGCTAAATAAAGACCAACTGGAGACTGAGCCCACAAAAAAAAAAAAAAGATTAAATCTATTTTTTTTTTTTTTTTTTTTTTTTAAACCACAACTGGTATTAGATGTGAGACTTTATTTGGCAATTCGAATTTCATAGTCATTACATCAAATATTTCTACATATGCAAATTAATGCTAACCTATCGTGGCAATCCTAGTTAGACCTACTACTACTGAGAAAGTGGGCACATCTAGCTAGTGGCTGGATGACTAATACACAGTCATAAATGGCGATGAGTTAGGCTAATTAGTATGGAACTCATATAACTATTTTAATTGTACACTAAACTAGACCTGTTGGTTATACCCGACAGAATGTATACACTCTCCAATACTTCCAGAGATATTATTCACTCAGATCTTGGAAGGGAGTATGTACCTTCTTTGTCACCACTTGTAGTATCGGATCAGCCCCATTTGACTAATTTTCATTTAAGCGGAGCACCAGATTGGGATATCCTGAGCTAAAAGGATGGTTGTGCTATAGAGTCTACTATGCCAGAGGGGGTTGTGGGCTTTTATGGGAGTTAGACCAGAAGTCTTTCCTTATGCAATCTTTTCTGCTTCAACCTGTTTTCAGCCCGCAATCATCAGAAAGACCAGAGGTCCTATCTTCATGCAGCCTAATTAATTTTAACAGGATCTAGATAATTGGATATGACTTTCACAGGATAACTGGTAAACCTGATTAGAAGGGTATTTTTGATTATTAGTTCTTAAGTAGTATTGAACTACGGACCTTGTGATTGTAACCTGGGAGCACTACCACTGTTCTATTGACCCACAGGTCTAAATTAAATCTATTTTTTAATAAAACTCTTTTTATTAATCTATAGCATAATTAATCTAAATATTTTAGAGAAAGCAATAAAACAAATTCAAATTATATCTATAATTAGACAGCTCCTTATTAAATTATTCAAGAATATAAAATTCTATTATAATAGAGAATAATATAAATAAAAAAAACATTTTTTCTTTTTTCATAAATCTTTATAATTCATTGATAAAACAATACTAACTATGGATATACTATAGAAAAAGAATAAATACTCAACTTTTAGTAATTAAAGATTTTAAAAAAGCTCTTTTAAATATAGGATTATTATTTATATAAATAATATTACTTAAATAATTAAAACTAAATAAAATATAAAGAATATTTTAAAAAAAGTCAAAAAATTTTTATATTCTTATTTCTTTGCTATTTCAAGACTTTTTATTGAAGCAAGTTATTATTTGTAAGTCTTATTATAAGAAAAGTATAATTATTATCAATTATTATTTTTATATATAATTTAGGTTGATACTCACAACAATCTATTATTGTGGACTAAACTAACAAGTTCATTGCTAATTCATATAGTAGTATCTTGTATAATTTAAACAACTAACAATAAATATATACAACTATACTAAAAAAAGAAAATATCTTTTATAAAGAAATACTTAAAAAGAATAGAAATATAAAGATTGACTTGACAAAAAATATATTTTTTTTCTATTTATATATTGTTTCTTTTATATAATACCAACAATTGTTTCTATTCTAAATAAGAGCTGTCTTAGTATATTTAATACTGTTTTTCAATTTACTGTATATTGATAGGCTATATATATGCTTTTTTAGTTAACAATGAGCTATCTACTTTATAATAGGTCATATTAACTCTAAGCTTTGCTAAACTTTTCATACTCTATTATACACACACAATTTCCTTATTAGTACCTGGGTTTTAATTCATTGTTTTTTATTTTGTAATACTTAATCTTATATATCAGATTTTCATTTTTAGATTCTAGACTCATTATACTATCAAAGGTTATATAAATAATATAATTTATATATAATATATTTAAAACATAAAAATAAAAGTTTGACATATAAGATTGAGTGTTATTAAATAAAAATCTTTGAATTAAGGCTCAAGTACTAATAAGAAAATTGTATTTTTTTTTTTTTTTTTTTTTTAAGCTGGCTTGGCCACATTTATTAGCAAGTTTTACTATATAGATATATCCGACTAGAAGAAAACAATGATACACTAGTAAACTAATGATAGGCTTTGAAAAGATCATCTCATGGTTAAGCCATCTCTAAACAAAGACCTAATAAAAGAACTATTAGGGTGATATAAAATTTAAAAGGGAAATTTGTGTGTATCGAATCTGATTTTTCTAACTTAATCCAAAAAGGGATAAGGGGGTTGTGTTCGTTACCCGATTCTACTAACTTTATCTAGAGGAGAAGATTGAAGCTAAGACTATATAAATTTAAACAGGTGTGAAAATTTTGCATTACAAAAAAGGCACTGAAAGAAAGAGAGAAAATGGTTTGATTATGGGTGACTTGAAGATACACTACTACTATCATATTAATACCGTAGGCTGGTTACTCTTCAAGGGCTTCATTAGTTCAGGGCGTAGTACCTGTTTCTTCACTTCTTTCAGTATCTCTATGTTGTGGTCCTTGTCTACCAGTTCTTATCTTTTCCTTCTATATCCTATCCAGTATGGGATCTTCTACTAATATTTTTCTAGGTGATGACAAGTCGGGGTTTCAGAGGGCTCTAGGACATAAAGAAGGTAAATAGATACTAGGATATTAGAGACTAGTTATCCAACAATCTGTCCTTCTTTATCATTGTGATAACTTCAGCCTAGAAAGGATAATCTTGATACTTCCAACATATACCTTGTTAGACTTGATAAATATCATGCTATTTTCTCCAAAGTATTACCATCAGTAGGGATTGAACCATTTGTCTAATGTTCTATTGTGACTTATTCTTCATCTATCTGAGGTCATTCGACTACATGTTGGTGTTATTAATTAGGTGCGAATGATCCTAAGATCTTCCTAATCTTCCAATATTTATACTAATAAAGAATAGGCATAGCACTTTTAAGACATCGTCCTCATTCTATATTCCTTTGAGCCTAGTCTTTTTTCTTCTTTCTTGATAAAGGGGAGGGAAGGATATATTCTTTCTCTTTTACTTAGCCAAAGATATAGGAGTTGGCAGTATTCATTATCCACCTGCACCAAAGCACAATAACTTATGGCAGATCTCAGGTTCTTATGAAACTAAGGAAATGCATTTGAACATGTGAGGTGATTAATAGAAACTTGTTTACTTCATTTACTAATGTGAGCTCTGTCTGCCCAATCATGATGTGAGAAACTTATACTACTCAAAATTTAGGGTCAAACTGAGATAGCCAAAATTTTTCAGAAAAAAACATGAACGAGCACTATGAGAAGCAGAAACATGACGAGAGAGTGAAAAAATTGTCTCTTATCATAACAATACTTCTGTAGTATTTCTTTATAGTGTGAGATAGTGACACATTAGTTCTTCTTCCTTTCAGAACTTTCTTGCTATGGGTAGGAAAGGTGTTTCTTGACCTTTAAGATCACTAGAGATTAAGTTTTTATTTGAGGAGAATAGTAAGCAAGAAAGGTGAAGGTGCTTAATAGCTCTTGAAACTTCTTCAAGTTGATTTAAGGAAAGTGATAAGACTTTATTAGCCTAAAAGTATAAAAACTTCTTGTGAACATCTTTTTTGTGTGTGGTTAGAGGATCAGCCATAAAAAAACTGTATATATATAATAGAATATAAAAAGTTTAATAAAATTTAAAGTTAGCATAATCTATTATAAAGTAAATAACCCATTATTACTAGAAAAATATAAATAATCTATCAATATAAGCTAAAAAGGCAGTGCTGAACGTGTTAAAACAGCTTTTCTTGAAAATAGAAATAATAGTTTAGTTAATATTATATAAAAGAAACAAAATATGAATAAAAGAGTTACTTACTTTTGACCAAGTTAATTATCACATTTCTGTTTTCTTAAAGTATTTATTATAAAAGATATTATTTTCATTTAATATAATTATAAATAATAATATACCCCTAAAATATTTAATATATAAAATTTTCTGTTTTTTTTTTAAAGACAAAATTCATAACTTTTCACTTTAATAAAAACAAAAGTAAAAAAAAATAGCATCGATAGAAGAAGAGAAAGGTTATATAATAGCAGCTAACTTCCTCATGAAAAAGAAAAAAAGTCTGTATTATACAGATTTACATTTTTTCAGACAAACAATGATGCAAAAAGATACAAGAGAGATTAATCAGTTTTATCAAAAGGAAGCAGAGACAAAGCTTTCACATAATAGTAATGGAGGATTTCAATGCTACCTATAATCCATCAGAAGATAAACCAAAATCCTCTAAGGCTAGATTCAGAGTTTCTTGGCATCCTGAAATTCCACTGTTCAACTTTCTGGATGAATGGGGCTTTATAGATATCCAAGCAGTATGGAAAGGCAAAAATAAAACCCCAACACGGTGGGATGCCACAAGCAGTAGTAGAATTGATTATATTTGGATATCACAGGGTCTAACAAGATATCCATTACTATGATTTGATAATCAAGAAATACAAGAAGTTACAGGGAGTGATTATACTATGCTTATAATTACGCTCCATAATGAAGACCTCTTTACAAGAAGCCCGACCATCAAATCAAAAACACAAAACAAAAAACAAATTGACATAAAAGGATCTTCATTAGAACAGTGGCAAGCCTACCAAGAAAACTTGAATTATAAGTTCAAGATGAAATTGGAACCTCTCCTCTCAGAAAAACCTGAAGTAGACAAGGAAAAAAAACTTGCAGACAAGATTTAGAAAGTCTTTGAAGAACAGATGTGTAAAGCAGCTTTCAACAAGCTTAAAACTAAAAAGGTCACATCACATAAAGAAAAAAATGATAGACACAGCCCTGAATTCGTTAAATACAGAAAAGCCTTGCAATTAAAAGAACTTCTCAAGAAAGCTAAAACCTCGAAAGAAATAGAAAAGCTACAAACCCTTTGTAAAGCAATAGAGAAACATAACACCATTCACAACCCATAT
>CAJVPT010004873.1:0-12879 GCA_910592055.1 Acaulospora colombiana | reverse complement strand
TTGTAAATTTATTTTCAATTTTTCAATAAAGACATGCCATTGTGGCATGATTGCGGGTTAAAAAAAAAAAAAAAAAATAAAATAAAATAAGTATATTAGTAGTTTTCAATTTTTAATTTGTACTTATTTAAATTTGATAATTATTATAATTTCTGTTAGTCTATAATTATTTAATCTATTGTATAATTTTGATATTGGATTTTTTCATTATAGTATTTAGATATTTTTTAAATTGTAAATCTTTAAATAATAAAATATAATATTAAATATAAATTTATATAATATATTTTCATTTTTGAAAAGTTTTTATATATTGCTATCAAGATATTATATATTTTTTAAAACAATATATTGTATTATATTTTAAACTCAATTTTAAATATTAGTACTTTGTTTAGAATATCAAAAGTTTATTTATCTATTATTTATTTATTTTTAAGGATTCTAATTACTATGTTAACTTTTTTAAATCCTTATTTCTTAAGTTCTATTGTAAACTTTTAATTGTTTATTCAGATTTTTAAAAATATTACTTGTTTAATTTTATTAAGTTCTTTAACTACTTTCTTTTCAATATCAATTTGAATTTCTTATAAATAACAGTTAAAATTATTAATAATTATTAAAATTGACTTATTGCTATTAATTTGATAATTATAGACTTTGTAAAAGATTTTTGCAATTTTTAAAATTCTTTTTATATTTGTGCTATCCATGTTGTATCATCTATAAAGATTATAGCTATAGTATATATAGTATTTTGATTTTAATTTTTTAATAGTATGTTTCTTTAGATTCGAATTTCAAGTAACTGATATTTTATATTTTTTTACATATTATTTTAAATCTTACAAAACAAGAAATTATAAAAAATGACCTATGGATCAATAGCACAGTGATAGTGCTCCCAGATCATAATCACAAAATTTGTAGTTTAATATTATTTAAGGACCAAAATCAAAAATTATCCTTCTGATTAAGTTTTATCAATTATTTTATGAAAGTCATACCCAATTATCTGGAACAAGTTCTAATTAGGTTAGGCTACATGAAGATATGACTTCTGATCTTCTATCAATCAGGAGCTGAAACCTATAGTTGTATTACCAGAAGAATTATATGAAGAAAGATTTCTGGTTAACCTACCATAAAAATATTCCAAAAGACTCCTGTCCTAGTAGCCTTTAGGACCCATGTTCTCCTAGCTTCAGATATTTCAATCTGATAACTACTTAAATGAAAATCAGTTACATGGAACTAATCCAATGCCACAGGTGATGATAAAAAAGAAAAGTATCTCCTTTCGAGATCTGAGTAAATAATATCTGAGAGTATTGGAGGGTGAATTAAATCTTGTCGAGTATATACAATACAGCCTAGTTTAGTGAATATAATATAAAAATTTATAAAAGCTCACTACTAAATTAGCCTGTTTCGCCATTGATGACTGTGTATTTAACCATTTAGCTTCTAATTGGATCTACCCTATTCACAGAGTGGTAGCAGATTCATCTATAGTAATCCATGATAGGTTATTATTAATCTACATGAATATAGAAATATATAGTTTATATGAGATAATTGATATAACTGCTGTAGAATTTAATTATCCATCAAATTAAGTTAATTCTTAAATAAAGCTTGTATCTAATACTAGTTGTGGTTTAAAAAAAAAAAAAAAAAGAAATCATAAAAAATTTATTATGAGAATATGCATTTAAAAAAAAAAGTTAATTTTGTTCAAAAAACTAATTCCTTTTAATTTTGTTTAATAATTAATTTAACTTAATTTGTTCCAAAAATCAATTCCAATTCTGCCTAACTAAATAATTCTAGTCAACCAGCCAATAGTCATGTGAGTTACATTTAGTAAACTAATTTTAATATATGGGTGCCCAAACCTGCGACCACAATAAAGAGTGCATTTAAAGAGGATGTATTTATGAAAGGTTCCTTGTATATATATTTTTTAATGTTGGAATATATTTATTGCTTATTGTACCATATTGTCAACTTATTAAAATACTGATTATTTACAATAGTAAATGTGTGATGTTTCTATTCGAAATTCGACCACATTACTGCAGTCCTTTAAATAAATAAAATCTTGAAATTAAAGAAAATGCATAATATATTTGACGGTTATCAGAAGCATAATTGATCCCAAACGTTTGGTGCTATTAATTTCATATTGCTGTATCATGTGCTTGTGAGTACTGAACGAGTAACAGAGTATATAATTATTAATTTTTTTTTTAAAAAAAAAAATTGTTGACGTAAGAAGGAATTTCTTACCTTTTCTTTGCAATGGTAATGCACAACCACCCCATTTGGAAAAACAGCAAACACACTAAATGAAAATGAAAAATTTATTCATGTCAGAGAGGACCGAATAAAGAGGAAAAAAATTTTTTTTTCATAAAATGAAGAAGGCGACGGATTTTTACCTGGGCCCTATTCGTCGGTTACATTGAGGACACATTCGATCCTCATCTATTTTGACCCTCCGTGATCGATAGAATAATAATTGCTCTTCGGCCTAAAAAAATAAGAAAAAAAAATCCGTCATCCATCATGCCCGAGTTAATGAGAATGAGATACACTTTACCTGATGTTGATTAGCCCTGAGTAAGTTTTTTACAATCATGTTCATATTCCTGTTTCTATTACTCTCTCGAATATATTTTTCAAAGAAAGAGTACAGTTGAGAGACTTTTGTCGAGGGAGGAAGCATGTTTAACGCCTATATGGAATATTTGGTAGGAATTCAAAAGGTGTCTCTCGGGAACAAAAAAAAAAAAAAAGAAGAATCAGAACCAACCGCAGATGCATTCATATGTGATCCATGACGCGATAAAAGTCGCAGAGCTGGTTCGATCATAACTTCTTCGCCATTCATTGGCCGTAAATAAACTCGCAATAGTGATAAAAACACATTCTTCGAACTGTCGCCGGATTCGCTATAGTTCTTCAAACAGTACCTTTAAGTGTCAAATAAATTATTAATTCAGATCGGAACACCTTTGAGTCTTATCGAGATTGATACACACTCTTCTGCCATTTTCTCATTTTTCAATTTGTGCACGTAGATGTTCAAGGCTTGGTCGTGTTGGCCAAGACGACTAAGCAATATCGCTCGAGCTTCGTAAAAGTCTATGACGAAGAGCGATCGGAAAGGATATTAAGAAGAATTCCAACCAAATCATGGTAGATAACCATAATTACCGTCTAGAGGTAAATGTCCCAGGATTTTTTCGGCCTTGTAGTGAGTTGATTCTTCCAGGAACTTCAATAACTTCTTGGTCGTAACGTCAACTGACTCCAACACGAGATCTTTATTATTTGACGATCAGTTAATGTAGGATAAAAAGTATGCGGAATGAGGAGCGAACGACCTACTTCTCTCATTTTCGTCTGAATTTTCGGGTGGAACTTGTGATGACAATTGCATAATTTTATTCAAATAAGTGGTGATCAATTTGTTGTGGTAATTCGCAGTTGGATCTTCAAGTTCGAATATAATGTGCTCCAAGTATGTTATGCAGAGATCGTACGAAAATTCCTCGAGAAAGCTCTGTACTTTCTCACGTGGTAGACTTTCGACCTCGTGAAGATCATCTATAAAAATCTGAGGAAAAAAGAAGCGTGAGAAGCTTTGTTGATCCGAGTAATATTTACGATGAGACATCCGATAATTACATCCAGTCCCTTCTCCGGGTCGATTTCTATGACCCATTTCGCATATTCTAATATCAAATCGAAATGTTCTACGCCAAGCCTTTGTAGGTATAGAACGGTATGAAAGGTTCCGGCCATGGGTCCTTCAGATTGACCAAGCCTGCAGAGTCAGATGGAATTAAAATCATCAGTAACAATTTTTGGATAAATATTCCTGTGGTTGACTTACTTCTTTAATAGTTCTAGGGATTTACGGTGCAGACCTTTTCCTTTATACAAGTCAACCAACTCCCTGTATTTCTAGAACCAGTTTTTAGACGAAAGATCAAATGAAAGTGTTAAATTGAATTTATGAGTAAGCAACTAAATAGATGGGGCAAAAATAAAAGAAACTGCGATGTACCTTGCGCTCTAACAAGAGACCCTCGCTTTCTTCGACATTACAATGGTTTGGCACCCGAAGAAGTGGGCCCACCAAAGCATCATTTATGACCATATACGACTTTAACAGGGTCGTATCCACCAATTCAGCGGCTTCCAGTATGTGATCGAAATTCCCGTTGACATTATTTGACCCGTTAGGAGACCCCGGTGGCGTTGACGGTTGATGTTTATGCAAAACCTTTGAGATTTTTTGTCTTCTGTCTGTTAAAAATCTTATCAACGCTGAAATTGCATCTTCCAACAATTTTCCTTCTGAAACCATTAACAAAAAGCAATGCGAACTTATTAATAAAAGATTTTCCTCATGCTGTTTACGCGAAAAGAGTACATTCTGACATACCAAGGACGGTTTTTTGTTCAGTTTCCTTAACCACCTTCTCATTCTCAAGCTGGTGTTTTTCATCTGGGTCCGCGGTAGAACCATTCTCTTCGTCATCGTTCACATTTTTATGAGTTTCATCATGGTCCACGTGAAGTGATCCCGATATTGAAGTAGGATACAATGAGACAACATCTGCAGGGTCTGCCTCTAAATTCTGGAAAATAGTGATCGCCTTGTCGAACTCGTGATTCCGAAATAGGTAGTACGCGTAAAGCTTCTTTATTTGCCGGAGCTTTGCCTCCTTCATACGCAGATGGATTAATATACAAACATACACACGCGCGCGAGTTGATTAGATCTTTCTTTACCTTGTCAACAAGTAGGATCGGTTCGATTTGTTCGGTCAAGCTTATGGCTTCCTCATATTCAAGTTGCTCGATCAATTGATCAATCTAGTGTGTCAACCCCAATCAATAAGAAAATGAGCTGCAATGAATATTAGTGATCCCCCCAAAAAAAGAAAAAATAAAAATCACTTCTATGCATATGCATATCGAGCACAAAAAAAATTTTTTATCAACACTTTCACGAAATGTTTTTCTTTTCTTTTTACCTGCTTCTCAAAATTTATGGAGATGAACCTCCAAACACTGTTATAGCTAGCAACATACAAATATTTTCCTTGATTAATAAATCTTGCTTGGGGTAGTTCAATGGTTTGGACCAGAGTTTGCGTCATAATGTTCCTGACCTCCACATGTTTCGGCAGTATCGCAATAAGATACGGATATGAATACCCTAGAATATTGCGTCAATAAAAGATGAGGGAAAAAAAAAAAATCAAAACCGTGTGATTCGGTCAAATCTTAATGCAAGTGTCTTTTGAAATAGTAAAAGTTACTAAATTTGCGATGAATTTTTAAGGATTCACTATATCGAGAGTTCACCATGCTAATAAGAGCCACTTGTACCCATCTCTTACCTATCTCTTCAGGTGTAGCAGACCAGTCTATTCCTGCCCTACGTGTAGGATTGCCATCGAGTCCCACAAAGATGCTGACACCTACAAAACGAGAAGGAGATCAGAAGAGAAGTCAAAGAATCAATGGACTCAACCATGAAAATTAAGAGTGACAAGATACCCACTATCTTTGGCCAGGAGAATTTCATCATTGGGCAACTTTGTCACCATCGGTTTACTAACTTTTGTACCGATCATGCCCATATAATTGAAAGCCGCGCCGCTAGGCGCGCTGGACGGGGCAAACAGTGCAGTGAACGCACCGGTACCGGTGTCCATCAGTATGTACTCGGTAGCCAATCCGAGACAAACTTTGTCGGAGCTGACCCAAGCCATTGTTCGAATCTTATCTGGTGGCAAAAGTTCCTGAATAATTATCATGAAAACACATGAATCCACACGGCCATATCGCAAATCAGAAAATCAAAACTATAAAAAAAAATTCCAAATTACTTTTGTGTCGGTAAATTCTGTGTCTTTCCATGTGAGTACGAGCAATTTTCTTCTCACAGCGACCGCCAGACGTGTCACTATCCTTGGGATTCCGTCATCGCTTATCACGATTTGAGTGTTAATGGCGAATAAGTTAGCGCCACGCGTCTTCGCTAATTGGCTTTGCAATTCAAGAGTGTTCAGATCGAAGATGTTCACGTAGCCATCTTAACACGATAAGGTCGTGGATCAACAAATATTGAAATATGATTCTTTTCACGAATTCATTCATTTAGCTTTAAGAAGAGTACCTGAAAGTGAAACCAGGACGCCAATTTCCTTGATTATGTCCAATTGTTCGATCGGCCTTTTCGAGAAAGTTTTGTGAGTATCCACCAGGTTAACAGATAACGGCTCGTCTTCTAAAATAAGAAAAAAAAAAAAGAGGAGGAGGAAGAGAGAAAAGAAACGGTTGACATTCGTGGACCAGTCATTTGAATTTTAGATCACAATTGCATGGACAGGAGCGGAATATATACCCAGAGGCTCTTTAACTTCGTACACTAGCAGGGCCCCAGCACTGGTGCCTATTAACAACTTTTGACCTGTATGGTTTGGGGAACAAAAAATAAGTCTCGTGCGAAAATATGGAGCATCGACTCTATTTTTTTTTTTCCAACACCAACCATAAGCGAAGATGGACTCGATCTTTTGCGGCAATTTATCTAATGCAACGGAAACCTTGAAAGCATCGTGCATTTTAGGAAAAATTAAATTTATATGATATTGGTGGTTTGCTGGTGAGAGGTCTCAATTAAGAGACTTTTCAAGGGAAATTCGAAGGGAATGAAATGAATCGGTCCAGAGTTTTAGCAAAGATTCTTCTTGATCTAATGTACCGTGATATCACTTTATACATATCTAATCGGCTACGACGTAAGACATATTTGTGTAGTGAGTGACTGGATTGTCACCAAGCACTACGTACGCCCATCAAAATTAATACGCCCGCCTGCACCAAATGACCTCCTAATTGGATTTTTGGATTTCGGGAAACTATTTGGGTAAAATTTCCGAAGGGTTTGTTAATAATTTCCACTACTATTTTATCGGATCACTGTATTTATTAAAACTTGTAAAATGTAATTGAATTGGGAAATTGAGACTAGCATATCAAATCCATGCATACTGTTATATTTCATAAGCCGGATCACCGTGTACGAAAAGTGACGCCTGAAAATCTTAAAATTTGTAGTGCCAACTTCTTCGGACATCTTTTCATCCTTGTTGATAATCTTGGAGTTCTCGTAAGCCAGACAAAGGATACGTGAAATTTTTCTGCTAATTCTTTTTTTCCCGATCACACGAAATGAAAATAAAGGAGTAACCCGTTCGTCGACTATATAAAGTACTGCGTGCCACTTTTTGAACGCGTGAATATTTATAAATCTCAAAAGTAAATATCATTGGTCGATTGTTTTTTAAATTTGGAGATTCGCAATCTGTTGAATGTCCAAGCTCGCCCAAAACTTGGACACGCTTGAAACCCTCGGAATTTTGATCTAACTGATTATCTTCAGAAATTCCTTGGTTCAATTTCGTTCGTCATTTTTGTAGGAATTCGCTTTTTGGAAACTTTCCTTTCCTTTTTTTTTTTTTTGAAAACGACCTAAAAAAGTTAACTTACAAACATGCAAACGAACAAGCGCAACAACTTGAACATTGCTCTACTGAACAAAGAAATTCAACCTCCCAACACGAATACACATCTTTTCACTAGGCGAAAGTTTTACACTTACTTTTACCCTAATGAAACCATTTTCAATGTGACCATTCCCAATTCGTTTTTCAAAAGGTTTACACCAGATGGCAATGTGCGTTGCGAAATTTCAAACTGGTCCTCCTCACTCTCACACTCCACGCGTCATCTCACCTTTCTCAATGCATTCAATTTTTAGTATATGATATGCTTTTCCCGAGATCTAAATTCTGTTCAGCTTTTCTACTTCGAGTACACTTACCTTGAGACTTCTCTGGACGCTAATGCCTTGGTTAACTCGGACAATGCATATCCTTGAAACATACTAATAATACCTCATTCCACGTGAAACCATTCTTCTTTGTTTCTTAACGTCGTTCGAACACTTTTGACAAATTTTTTTCCCCGAAATATGAACAGCGTATCACCTCCGGTCAGTCCGAAGTCCTCTGCAGGGATTTCTGTTTGATCACGACGAACCAAAAATATGTAGTATCAAAAAAAAAAAAATCTTTATGAATAGTTCTCATCCTCCCGTGCGTTCTTCGACAAAGCAATTGATCATCGCAATCAATTATTCAGATGATACTTGCGTCATCTTCAACATCCAATTGTTCGGCGGAAGAGGCCCGTTTGTATCCCTGTTCACTAAATTGCATTCCGAATTTCGACGACATCACGTTTTACCTTGTAGAGATAGCAACAGGGAAGGTAAACACGAATTCATTTTAACCCTGACGCTTACGCTCTTTACGATTGGCGTCATCTCTTCCTTTCTTCGATTTCGCGCAGGTTTGCGACTCGCGCACTTACAAAAATGAATACATCCACTTGTCATATCATTCGGGCGTCAGTCTCGCGGGAAATTTGTTTTCCATCATGTCGATTCAAAACCAGACCATACGCATTCTCCATATCAAGGTAAGGAACTGATAATTTTCTCTTTCATTCTTTTTCTTTCTTAGCTCCTAAACATCATCATCGTTCAACCTCGTAGGAAGATGGTCGCTTTATTGATGTGCAAGATATTGGTTGGCTTAGTTATGACGACGATGAACTCGTGCTGGCTCGTTATCGTGATTTTGACCTCCAATATAATGCTCAACGAAAAATAGTAACTAGCCCAGTTAATCACAAGAATGCACCTCCTGATATTATGGAATTGGACGATGAAAAATATGCATATTCATCGTCTTTCCTTTCAAGCGACTCATTCGATGACATGATGGAAAACAAGGTTCCGTCCCCAAACATCTCTCCTAAGCCACGACAAAATTCTAATAGTCATCATCCGAATAGTAGTATACCTGCCGAACCTAACCCGACAATTGAGGTTAGTCGTCTTCAAAGATCTCTTTCTTTTCTTTTCTTTTCTTTTTTTTTTTGTGCATCGAATAAACACGTTTTCAACATAGGCTGTCGCACCCATAAGTGGTATCAAACAAAGGATGCTTTCATATTTGTTTAAGAAAGCCTACAACTCTGATGACGGGTGCGCACATTCTCCTTCTCAATCTTCCTCACCAATGTTAACATTCTTAACTTGGATGAATTGCTATTGTAGTGGTTTGGCCTTACGTCACTTTTATCAAATATTTGCACAACTCGCGTCGCTTGTGATGTGGAAAATGCAATTCATCGATGAGTCACGATTTCTCATAAAGTTTGGAAGCGTTGATTGCGTGACCGGACGCGTTAGTATGCTCAATCTTTTTCCTCGATTTCTTTTATGACGGGAGGTCGCCATTCACTACCCAACATTCTGTATTTTCACCAGCACAATGAAAGTACCGCGCACACAACCTTTTTCGTGATATACAACTTCTTAACGACAGAGGTTCTATCCGTGTACGACAATGCCTCTGAGGAATTTCTTGCTGAATTTGAAAATTCGCCCGAGATTTTTCAGCGAGTCGCATTCAATCAGTCATTTTCCCGTGATTCCACCTATGCCAATAACATCTATGCCAAGGCAGTGTTGGAAAAACACCTGTACGCGATCAGACACGCACGAAACGGAGGGTAAGTTGTACTCGTGGTGCTATTCGTGTTCCATCATTGACCCTTCCCTGATTCGCAAAGCTCGTACTTTCTCTCCAGACCATCGCAGGTTGTGAAACGGGTTCTCTCGTGCTTACCCTACAGCCCTCAGACTTGCAGTGAAAGTCCTTATTTTGACCACTCATTATTTGCATACGATGATAAAATTATATCAGCTTTTGACCGGTATTTACTTGTGTAAAACGATTACCTCGTATCTCCTTTCCGACATTCACCCATTCACAACCTTTCTTGTTTTTTTCATAAAGACCCAGGCCTTGTCAAGAAAGCATCGCCAAATTTTATTCACGAAAGACCGGTGAATTTAAATTTAAATTGATATTTGGGCTGCCGAATAAAACTAGCATTCGAACAAAGTATATCATGCATGTCACCGTCTCTCTTTTTTTTTTAAAAAAAAAAAAAAAAAGAAACCAATCAGAACGATTCGCTTACTTTACTCTGATTTCCCCAAGGCGCTTCGTTGCCCTGATTGTACATCCGAACTTTCCGTTTATCATCTCCGTGCAGTACACCGTCCTCCAGTTGCCTATAATCAATTTTCACGTTCGATCCTCATCATGAATGAAGGTAAGTTTTTTTAACTGATCGAATGCAAGCAAACTCCGGTACTACAAATTGCACGAGTTGATTCGGTGAGGTGTAAATTCATCTGTTAAGTGAGATCAATCTGTTGACGGACTTTATTTGATAGATTTATTTTTAGAATAAATTTTTAAGTTATTTTTTTTTTTTTTTTGTCCCACCATCGGTTAAATAACCTCTAAATTTATTCATCACGTGACAGTAACAAAAAAGAAAAGAGTTGCCCAATAAAAGTTATCTCCTCCTAAATCGTAATGCCGCGCCGTTTCTTGCCTGACTTGCATTTAAGATAGCTATTATACAAGATACACGTATACGCATATACATATGTATATATATAGTGATGTGATGATGAGAATTAAGAATGACAAGAACATTAGAATGCAAACTGACCATTCTTTCGTGGTAATCTGTCTCCGTAAAAATGATTTTCTCGGAATTCAACAACCTCCCTACTGATAGCATTAGGCTGATCGCGGTCTATGACAACGACGGTAAACGGTCTGTATGTATATATGTGTTGATTGCGTATCGTTAATAATGAGCAAGTGGGAGACAAAGTGCATAAATTTCAGATTACCCGGTATCATTATCCTTTTTCCTTTTTTTCTTCCGAGGAGGTTCACTATTCCTAATGTTACTCTCCTTCGTGACATTACTCGGTCTTGATGCATTCCTTCTAAATTAAATTAAGCATCCCAACTTGAGAATTCGTCTAGACACGCCAAGTCAGCTTATATAAACTTCACCCTGACCTCTCTTCGATTTCCAAGTTTTCTAATATTTTCTGAGGTAAGGGTGTGGGCAATTCATCCGAGGGTGTAATCACCTGAACCTCGACCTCCAATTCCTTTCTCCTGCTCGAGTCAAATTGATCACCAAAAAGTGCATCCACCTGAACGTTTTTCTCCAACTCCTCCAGCTTTCGATTTCTTTGCTCTTTATATTTCAGATCGAGTTGACGACGTCTTTGTTTCTTCTCCTCTACGAGTCTATTCTTTGTGAGTAACGTCTACTTTTAGCACATGAGAATCGAATGGCAATAAAATACCTTTGCGTGATCGCTCGCTTTCGCTTTTGAGCATCCAACTCATGAACCTTGCTCGTGTTCATTGAAACCTCTTCGGGTGCTGCATCGTCGTCCGAGGAGGATTCCGATATTTTACCCGTCACTTTTTCCTGTTCGGCGACCTCTTTCAAGGTTCTCTTGTTTACTTCTTGCAATTCAGAAATATACTTCGTTGTTGTTGACACTGAAGTCTCGGTCTCCAGCATGTCGTCAACCTTCTCAACGACGCTTTTCGAATTCAAAGTTTCTTCGGGAACGGACTTTTCTGTCGAAGCACGTTCTGATAGCGATAACTCTTGGGACTTCTTTTTGGCTGATTCTTTGGTTGGGGTCGACTTCGGAGTATCATTATGCGTGCCCTTTCTGTTTGCGGAGCGAAGCCTAGTTGAAACGGAAGAAGTAATCGACGACGACGTTTCACTGTCAGTCCCTGCTTTTGACTTGCGTGGCATTTTTTTCCTATCATGACCACAATTAGATGAATTAATTTTATGATCCTCGTGTAACACTTACAATTGAAAGATGCACGACTGCGCGTAAAGTTTAATCCCGAAATTAATTTCTTTGAGAAAAGCTTCGATGCAGCGCCTAAAACCTGCTCACGAAATTTACAAACGTTTGAAATGGGACGAAGAGGTTATCCCTGGGGGTGATTTCATCATCGGTTACGAGGATGTGGGTATTTCCAAAGCAATTATGTTAAAAAAATACTCGGAGGTTTTAATGCTATGGCATCTATTTTCTTAGAGGTTTCTGGGCATAATGGAAGCAACCGGGAGAGACTTCGAAGAAGATGAAATTCCGGTAATTTGCACACGTGAAGGTGCTAATTAATTAAGTGGCCCAACTCAAGATCACTTAATTTTTCAGTTTCATCGAATACGTTATTTCAAAATTGCGTCGACTGGTCAAATTGTTTGGGACAGGGAAAAACGCGTGGACCTCATTACTCGCAACTACGCTGGCCCTTCGTCATCACAAAATGATTCATACTCATCGGAAGAAGAAAGTTCGGGATTCCAAGAGTCACCCGAACTTACGACCAGCAAATCCCCAATTTTTTCCGTAAAATCAAAAAAGGATTACCTTAAGAGAAAGAGAAGAAAGAGTTTGCAAAAATCGATCAATGAAGCTAGAGAACAGCTGGAGGAAGAAAAAAGGATAGAGGAGGAACACCTTCAGCAGCATGAAGATAAAATGCGGGAGGTATACACATGATTTCAGTGTATTTGTTATGGATTTTTTTTCGTGATAAATGTTCACTGATCTCCATCGAATGTTGTGCAGGTCGAAGAACGTATCGAACGCTTTCAAGAGTTACAAGTTCGCCTATATCATCGTGTTTAACATAACATTTCATCCATGTATTTTTAGAGATTTCGCACTTAGTTTTTTCGCTCATTCGAATCCTTTTTTCCATAATATTTATCTATAATTTATTGAATGAATGTAATTTTTAATTCTTTTTACTTTTACAATTATATAATATATTTATTATCATTATGTTG
>CAJVPT010004872.1:0-12879 GCA_910592055.1 Acaulospora colombiana | reverse complement strand
TTTTTTATTAGAAATCAAAAAAAAATTTTTTTTTAACTTTTGAGAAACTTATTTATTTATAATTTTAATTATTTTTTTTTGTAATTATCTGAAGTATTTATTGTTTACTTAATTTAGTATTCTATTTAATTCTTTCTTTTTTTTAACATTTATTTTACATTTATTTATATGTTTGATGACTTTTAATATATTATAAATTTATATATAACTTTTGCAATTATATTATATAACTTTTAATATTTTTTAGTGCCATACTTAATTAAAAGAACTTTACTGGTAATTATCTTTTATTATTCAAAATATCCGATTTTTTATTAATTTTTTTGTCTTGTAATAATAAAAAAATTAGTTATATCAATAAAAATTCTCGTTCATTACAATATTATTATATAATATTTAAAAAATTGTATTCTTAATTCTAAAAAAAAAAGTGTTTCAAATCATTTATTTTTTAGTCTTATTATCTGATTAGAATATAGAAATAATATTTTTTATATATTTTGTTTAATTGAAATAATAAGAAATTGAAATCTTAGTTTAAACAAATAATCATCTTTTCATTACTTAAAAAATTTAATATATATTTTAATAGTTTTATAATTTTTTGTTTTAATTATACTTTATTAAAGAAGTAGAAAAAATCATATTATGATTTTTTTTCTTTTATCAATAATAATATTAAAACATATAAATATGATTAATAGAAGCTTATTTATATCTTGTTATCAATATATTTTGTAATAATTAATCAGATGTTAGATAATATTGTACTATAAAAATTTAAGATTAAATTAAAATAAATAAAATATTTTTAAAAAACTATAAAAAATAATAAAATATTCTAAAAGAAACAAGAAAAGTATATAAGGAAATAGTTAATAAGTTTTTTTATGCCAAATAATAATTTATTTTTGTTGCTTTTAGCTTTAAAAAAATAATAATTATTTATTAATTCTTTTATTTTTTGGAATTTTTTACTTTTAATTGAAAAAGTATATACTGAAATTTATTTAGATTCTTGAAAATTCAAGTTTTTATTTAAAGAAGTTTATAAATAAGTAAGAAAAGGTAATAATAATAATTTATAAATATAAACTTCAAGTTATTTTAATAAAAATATAAAGATTTTATTAACTAAAAAGTATAAAAACTTTTTGTAAAAAAATTTTTTTTGTATATTATCAAAGAATTAACAAAAAGAAATGAATCTATAATAATTTTTTTATATTTAATAGAAATCTATTAAGTTGTAAAAAAATGTTTTTTAAATGAGTTGATCTATTTAATTAATATATTATATCATTTAATTTATTATGAATTTATTTAAATTTAGTTATAATAAAATTCCAAATAATAACTAGTTTATAATTATCTATATAAAAATAAAATTAAAAAAATTCAATAACATTTTAAGGATTAATAAAAAATAGAATCAATTACTACAAAATGAACAATTAAGAAACTTTGTCAATAAATATAGAAAAGTTTCAAAAAAAATTAGAACAATTGTTACACTATTGTAATTAAGTGGAAAAAGATTGTAAATATAATATGAAAAAAAAATACAAGGTTTCAAAAAACAAAATAGATAATATCATAACAGATCATAAAGAAAATATTGTTATAATACTTGAAAAGAACTAGATAGAAGATATATATTCTAGAAATATCATCTTCTTGAAAGATATCATTAAAGAATAAATAATACAAAGAAAAAAATAATTAGATTTTTAGTTCATTGAACAAAACTTTGAAAGATTTATAGTGATGACCTGTAAGTATTAATCTTCATAGTTAAATAATTTAAATTATGACGTTAGTCTGACAGCAAATTAAAAAAAAAAAATTCTAGCAATATTTTCCTAATATATTCGGCTTCCAAATATTCAATCTAATTGTGCTAAACTTTGTGACCAGCATTATGCATAATTCTGATCGGGATTTATTAAAAATCTGATTCTAGTGTGTGTAGTAACACAAATCGGCACCACCTTACCTGTTAAATTGTTTATGAATGAAATAGTTTAACCTTAATCGTAATTAAAGTAATTTAACTAATTACGATGACGATCATTTGATCAACCGTAATTAATCGCGTGCTACTCGTATTACATTATTTTCGTCGCATAAGGGATGGTTTACTTACTGCGCGTGTAAATCATATAAATAAGGCGTTGGGTGTACGTTTTTTGCCTTGGAGACTGTATAATATCAATACGTAGTGATGTATACTGAAAAAGCAAGGAGATTAATAGAAGAAGCGCTAGGTCAGAGATATAATCAGATTCATACGTACTGTATATACTTTATAACACAAATACTCAACTTTATTATACTGTATGTTCGATTATATAGGTAGGTTTACTCAAGTAAATTAGAGTATGTAAAAGGGACTTAACAATCATTGAATGTCAACTTTATAGTCGGTAAGTTTTCTTAAGCGGTTTTAAAGTATACTTTTAAATTTATTCAATGTTGTTTACCATATTATTATTCTTGATATTTCAGATGGTGAGTTTCGTAAACGATTCTCTAAGATTATTTCGCAAATTTACGAAAAGTGATCCAACTACATTATTATTCTTAATATCACAGATAGTAAGTTTTCACAATTATATTCAAAATTCATAATAAAGCGGATTAAATGTATTATTTATTGTCGATTTTATAGGATGTAGGTTTTTCACAATCATGTTTTTTTTTCAAATGCATGTAAAAGTGGTTTAACTCTATCACTGATTGGTGACCTGATAGTCGGTAAGTTTCTCGGGTATACTGCATTCTCTAAATTTATTTCGCAAAATAATTTGAAAAGTGGTTTAACTACGTTATTAATTATCGATCTCATAGGGAGTAAGCTTTTACACACATACTCTGCATTTTATTTCGCAAATTCATATTAAAATGGGTTGACTATATTATTGACTTCATAGAATGTAAGCTTTCATGTGCATAGTTCTGAATTGGGTTCGCAAATAATATGAAAATAATTTAATTATATTGTTGTTCTTGATATTGTAGATGGTAATTCCCCAAGAGCATATTCTCCAAATTTGGTTATATAAAATGTTTTATCATATTCTTATTTCTAATATTGCAGATAGTAAGATTTTACAAGCGTATCTTCAAATTTACTTCGCCAATCAATATGAAAAGTGATTTTACCATATCGTTTGACGACTTCACAGGGAGTAAGTTTAACATGGAATTTATAGATTTATTCACAAACCCATATACAGTAAAATGTGATTTAACCATATTATTACGAATGCTACAGACTGTAAGTTTCACAAGTATATCTTTTTGATTTTGTTTCGCATACTCTCATTCGGAAGTGGGTTAACTATATTATCGAATGTCGACTTTACAGTCAGTAAGTTTTACAAGCATATTCCTAAATTTGTTCCATAATTCATACAAAAATGGGTTAAATATATTATTGCTCTTAATATTGCAGGCGGTAAACCTATGCATTTCTGAAATTTTTTTTCGCGATTTTTTTCGCGAGTTTATACGAAAATTGATTCAACTATGTTATTATTCTTGATACCTCAGATGGTAAGTTTTTACAAACATGGTTTTCTAAATTCGCTTTGCGATTCATATGAAAGGTAGTTTAACCGTATTATTCATATTAACACCGCAGATTGTACGTTTTTATAATAACGTTTATAATTGGTTTCTCAATATGCACGATAAATGGCTTAGCTATATCATTATTTTTAACACGCAGATGGTGTGTCTTCACAATCATCTTTTTCATAATTTTATACAAAAAAAAAAAAAAAAAAACACAGTTTAACCAAATTATTATTATATTGCAGATTGTAAGTTTTTGCAAGTATATTTTACCTAAATTTTGTTTCGCAAATACGTGTAAAGTAGTTTAACTATATTTTGTTAACTTTATACTGTAGTCGGTAAGTTTTCATAAGCATGTTTCTAAATTTTTTTTTGTAAATTCATACGAACGGCTCAACTATATTACTATTATTGGCATTACAGATTGTAAGTTTTCGTAAACATATCTTATGAATTTGTTTCATACAACTGACCTGACTGAATTATTATTAATATTACAGATTGTAAGTTTTCCCATAAATATTTTCTAAACTTGTTTCTCTTTTTTATTCAAAAAAATGGACTAACATACTGCGCGATTGGTTGTTAACTTTGTAGTCAGTAAGTCTTCACAAGTGCAATTAATAAATTTACCCCATGAATTGTTATGAAAAGTGTTCTAACTATTATTATTATTATTATGAAAGATGGTTGGTTTTCACATTTTCTAAAATTGGTTTTGTAAATTCATGAGAGATATGAATCAATTATGTCATTCTTGATATTACAGATAGTGAGTATTTACAAGGCATACATATTTCTAAATTTATTTCACGATGATCTAATTATATATTGTCTTATTATTCTCGATATTGCAGATGGTAAGTTTTTACAAGCATATTGTTTTGCATGTATGGGAAAGTGATCCAACTACATTAATATTGTCATTCTTAATATCACAGATTGTAAGGTTTCATAAGTATTATTTTTCTAAAAAAAACTTTCTTAAATCGTGCAAAAGTGGTTTGACAACATTTATTGTTCTTGATTTTGCAGATGGTAAATTTTCTAAACACATTTTCTAAATTTGATTCGTAAATTAATTTGAAAGATGGCTAATTACATTATGTTCTTGCTTTTGTAGACGGCAAGTGTTTGCAAATATACCTTGTTTGTAAATCTATACGAAAATCGTTTAATAATGTTATTAATTGTTGTCTATATAGGGAGTAAGTTTTCATAATAATGCTTCTAAATTTATTCTTCACGTCCATACGGAAAGTGATTTAAATGTTGTCGATTGTCGACTTTATAGGATGTAAGTATTTTGTAAAAACCTTTTCTGCGATTAATGCTTAACACGATATACCTACTACATGTATATTTGCGACTCCAAGGGGGTAAATTTTTACAAGCATCCTTCTAGATTATTTCGTAAATTTATGACTCTAGTTTAAATATTACTATTCATAACGTTGCAGATGGTAAGCTTTCATGGATATCTTTTCTAAACTTGGTTCGCAAATTTATAAAGTTATCAATCATTGTTATGCTTGACCTTATAGACGGTGCGTTTTTACATATGTATTTTATATTTACATGAAATTGGTTGCCTATATAATTGATTGTCGATATTATAGGAAGTAAGTTTTCACGGGCATATCTTTCAAATTTATTTTGCTAATTCATACCAAGAGTGATTTTTTATTGCTGATTTTATAGAATGTAGGTTTTCACGTATAAATTTCTAAATTTATTTGAAAATTCATATGAAAGGTGGTTTAACTTTTTGATTTTGCAGATTGTAAGTTTTACAGTGGTTTTACAGTGGTTCTAAATTTATCCCGCAAAATTATACAAAATGTTGTCCGTTTAACTATACGTAATATTATTCTTGATATTACAGATGGTAAGTTTCCTCAAGCGTATTTTCAGCAAATTCTACAAAAAAAGAAGTTTAACTACATTAATTATTTGCATCGCAGACGGTAAGTTTTTAAATGTATACAATGTTTTCAAAACAGTTCATAATCCGCATGAAAAAATATTTTTATCTTTTCAACATTTCAGACTGTAAGTTTTCACAAGCATGTTTCTAAAATTTGGTTCATAATTCATACGAAAAGTGGTTGAACTATTCTACTTTTCTTACTAATACAGATTGTAAGTTTTCATGAGCATACTTTTCTAAATTCGTTTCGTACCATACATAAAAGTGGTTTAACTACGTAAATTATCGTCGACTTTACAGTCAGTAAGTTGCATAAACATATTCTTCCGAATTTTTTTTTTTCGTTTTTTTTTTCGTTTTTTTTTTTTTTTTGTTTTTTTTTTTTTTTTGCAAATTCACATTAAAAGTGATTTGATTATAATACCATCTTACAGATTGTAAGTTTTCAAACGCACATCTTTAAGCTCGCGTCGTAATATTCGCAAAAAGTTTTTTAAAGCTTACCATTGATTGTCGATTTTACAGGGGGTAAGTTTTTACAGGAATGTTTTCTTAATTTGCACTTTAAATTCGTGCGGAAATTGATTTAACCATATTATTGATTGCCGAACGCTTTAGAAAGTAAGTTTTTATAGGCATGTTTCTTAAACTCTTACGAAATGCGGATTAACTTATCATTATTCTTGATATTGCAGATTGTGAGTTTTAACAAGCATAATTTCTAAATATTTTGTAAACCCACATGAAAATGATTTACAGTAATTGTGGGTTGTTGACTTTGTAGGGAGTAAGTTTTACAAGTATACTGTATCTCTAAATTTTAAAATTTTTTTGCAAATTCTCATAAAAACGGTCAACTACTGTATATTAATTGTCGATGTTATAGAAAGTAAGCATATTCCGTAAATCCGGATCGTGAATTTATATGAATAGTATTTTAATTACGTTATTATTAAATATTGTAGAATGTATGTTTCATAAGCACATCTCTAAGCGTATTTTGCAAGTCATGCGAAAAATAGTTTAACCATAATATGGATTTTCAACATTGTAGTCGGTAAGTTTCCATGGTATCTTTCTTTTCAAATTTATTTCGCAGATTTACATGAAAAGTGGTTAATGTTTTATTGATTTTTTTTTACCTATAGGGTGTAAGTTTTCATGCGCATGCTTTAAAAAATATTTTGCAAACTCATGCGTAAGGTGGCTTAACTATATTGTTATTCTTAATGTTACAGATTGTAAGTTTTTCAGTATATTTCCCCAATTTATTTCGCAAATTCATAAAAAGTGGCTAACCAAATTATTCGTGATTGAATTTATAGGGAGTAAGTTTTCCCCCGCGCAAACATATTTTCTAAACTTGTTTTGTAACATCATACGAAAATAGTTTAACCGCACCACATTATCGTTAACTTTAATAGAAAGTAAGGTTCCGCAAGCAGATTTTCTATTTTTAATACGAAAAATGGTTTGCTCACATATTGATTATTGATTTCACAGGAAGTATGTTTTTAAGCATATTTCTAAATTCGTTTTACAAATTCATATGAAATTTAGTTTAACCATATTGTTATTCTTAATATTGCAGACGGTAAATTTTTATAAGCAAGCATATCTTCTAATTTGTTCTTCAAATCCATACGAAATTGCTTAACCATAAAATTGCCAACCTTGTAGTCGGTAAGTTTCACGAGTGTATTTTCTAAATTTGGTTTGTAAATTTATGCGAAGAGTGGTTAACTATATTATTATCCTTGACATTTTAGATTGTAAGTTTTTAAAATAAAAAGCATGTTTCTAAATTTATTAGTAAATTAAACAATATTTTATCTTACTCTATTGTTGTTCTTGTTCTTGGCATTGCAGATTGTAAGTTTATGACACATTTTCCCAATTCATTTCGGAAATTCGTAAGATGAGTGATTTAACTATTTGGTTTTATAGGGTGTAAGTTTTCAAATGTACTAAATTGGTTCGAAAATTCATGCAAGAATGGTTTAACTATATATTGACTATCGACTTATAGTCGGTGAGTATACTTTTAACCTTTCTTCTCAGTCAGTATAGCAAATGGTTTAACCATATCATTTATTATCGACTTTCTAGGAAGTAAGTTTTAAAGACCTTCTCTGATTTCGTCATGTGAATTTATGCGAAAGTGTTTGACCAAAATTATTTCTCATCTTCTTTTTAGGGTGTAAGTTTTGCGTGCATGTTTCTTAAATTTTGGTTACAAATTTATATGAAAAGAGATCTAACAACATTGTTGGCGACTTCCTAGGGAGTAAGTTTCTGTGAACATATTTTCTGAATTTGTTTTTTCGAGTCTATTCGAAAAGGGTTTAACAGTATTTATTTATGATATTGCAGAATGTAAGATTTCGCAAGCATATCTATGCACTTGCAAATTTATACGTTATGCGCCTTAACCATACTATTACTCTTATGTTACAGACTGTAAGTTTTTTAAAGTGCAGGATATTTTCTAAATCATTTCGCAAATATTTGTAAAAATGTAATTAACCAACTTTATCGTTAATTGTCTACTTTACAGTCGGTAAGTTTTCACAGGCATATTTTCTAAACTTATCTCGCAGATTTATACGTACTCGATCTATTTATTACTCTTGATATTGCAGATTGTAAGTTTTTTTACAAACATATTCCAAATTGGATTTTCGAATTCACACGAAACGCGCGCATTAACCGAATTCCGCCGAATTTATAGGGTGTAGGTTTTCACATGCGTATTTTTTTTTAAATGTCTCATAATTCACGCGAAAAGTGATTTAACCACGTATATCATTGATCATCGATTATAGTCGGTAAGTCTTTTAAATATATTTCGCAACGGTATGCGTAAATAATTTAACTAAATTGTTGTTCTTTTTATTGCAGATAGTAAGTTTTACAAGCGTGTTTTTTTAAATTTATTCGAAAGATGGGTTGACTACATGGTTGATCGTCAACTCTATAGGGAGTAAGTTCTCGCAAACATACATGCAGTAAATTCTAAATCCTGTTTCACAAGTTCATGTGCAGATTGATTTTGTCAAATAGATTTGTGCAATCAATGTAAAGAGAAAACAACGTCGCCATACTGGTGTCTGCCGTGCAATTCATCCCACTTTAGAGAAAAATTTGGTAATTGGAAAAGCGAAAATGATAATATTGACGAATTTATAAGAGAAAATCAGCTAAACGCAGTCAGTACTAAAAAATTGCTCGAGTGGATTCCATATTCAAAATTTAGGAACATATCATATCTTGATGAAGGTGGCTTTGGAAAAGTTTATTCGGCCGAGTGGACCGAAGGATATATAATTTATTGGAATACGAAAAAAGATAGATGGAAAAGAAAAGGTGTGACGAAGGTTGCGCTGAAGCAGCTTAGAAATTCTCGGGATATTACCAATGAATTCTTGGACGAGGTAGTTATGATTCCCGTGACGGCTATACACTGTATACACCATTTGTCTATTTAAATATGAAAATGAGAGTTGCATGCGTATATTACAATTTAGATAAAGAACCTTCTTAACTGCACCGATGAATATTCGCATGTTATCAGATGTTATGGGATCACGCGACACGAAGAGACAAATGATTTCATGATCGTAATGCAATTAATGGAAGGTGGTAGTCTAGGAAAGCAATTACCCGAATTTCGAAAGATGTCTTGGGAGGAAAAGTTAACCTGTCTAAGTCGAATCGCGGAAGGCTTATATCAAATGCATAAATTTAAATTGGTTCACCGGGACTTTCATAGCGGAAATATTCTCCTATATAATATCAGAAGAAATATACTTTACGTAACGGATTTGGGTCTATGCAAGCCAATCGCGGAATACGCCAATGGCGAGTCCGAAAAACGAAAGGTGCACGGCGTGCTTCCATATGTGGCACCAGAAGTTTTACGCGGGGACAAATATACAGAAGCGGCAGACATTTATGCATTCGGAATTATAACGTCTGAAATAATATCTGGCATCCCTCCTTTCCACAACATTCCACACGACCACAATCTAGCAGCCGAAATTTGTAATGGCAAACGACCTAGGATTCAAAGGAACACGCCCGCCTTGTTAGTCGATTTGATGCGAACGTGTTTGGACGCCAATCCACGCGATCGCTTTAGCGCATATGAACTGCGCGGTATTTTAAGAGTATGGAAACGTTATAAGAAATGGGAAAATTCGAAGCTTTTTAAGCAGATTAAAGAATACCAGAATAAGTCGCATTCTTTAAGTGACAGTGAAGTAATCGAGAAACATCCGTCGGCCATCTACACTAGTCGACTTCTTAACTTTCAAGATCTTCCGCAACCCGTGAATTCCGAAATTGAATTTCTCGATTTTTAAGTAATTTCTTTTGAGAAGAAATTATAAATCGCAATATTTTTATTATATTTTTATATTTTGAATTTATATGTTATTTTATTTCATTTGATAACTATGTAGTTTCATTTCTTCAAATATTTATAATTTTCTCAAACAGATCATTAGTCTAAAATTTTAAATTCATTCATTCATCTTTATTATTGGTTTTTACAAATGATCATTTATGACGATTTGTAGTTTTACAATATCGCATTGTATCATTATAAATCAGCCGATCTCTCCACTTCACCTTTAAGAAGCCAGACAGTAATAAAGGAATATTTAAAAATATATCATACACTGTATTGAAGTTTCAATAGATACCACGAAGCAATAATCCGAGTAATCAATCAGCTTGAGCATTACCATTGAATTCAAGGAAATCTTTTATATATCACTTACTGTATAAACATCGATATACAGTACAGTACATTATTTTTCTACATACCGTATTTGGAGCGAATACTTTAGAGGATATCTTATAAAATCATAATGGTAGAAGTCACAAATAGAATGAATAATTAGGATTTTAAGCCCAGTCAGAACTGTACTTGGTAATCTGCAATAGTGAACTATAGACAATAATATTAATAATAAAAAGGTATTTAACTAAAACTATAAACAAAGTGACAAATTACTTCCAAAGTTGTATTTAGAGTTTGAAGACAAACCAAGATAAGTGAGTTAATTAGCAACTTAGCTTTAGCAACATTGTTACCAATATAGCTTACAATATATTTAATAAAGTATATCTAATTAGCCTGATAGAGAATTAATAAAAAATAATAAAAATAAATAATCTAATCCAGCAATATTGGGAGCTAGAAAATATTTTAGACAATATTATAAAGATAAATAGGCGTACTAAAGAAAACGTGATAGCTACAATACTAGTTCTAATCAAAAAGCTACAAATTACATTCTAAAACTAGAAATAGAAAGAAATTTTTAATTTTTAGAAAGGTATTCTATTCATTAAGTCAATATTACAGGATAAAAGAAAACATAAAAAAGCCATTTCAGTATAACAAAAGTATAAAATTATGTTTCTAAATCTTTATATTAATACTATCATGATATTGCTCAAGGAATAAAGAGTAATCTAGATTCTCTATAGTACTGTAAATATAAAAAACTAGTCCACTTATAGTACAAAAAAGTTTATGAAAAAGTAATATAAAATTAAGATCTTTATGAAAATTATTGTATAATCTTAACTAGAAAGGTTATAATATATAAACTAAGATAATTTTAATATATCTCAATATTTCAATTAATATAATAAAAAAGACAATATTTCTAAATAATAGAATTTATTTTATTCTATATTAGTTATTATATAATCTGATTAGCAATTATACTTAACTTTAATTAAATAAATTAGCTTAACTTTTAAAAATTCAGAGGCCATTTACAAAAAATATTGAAAATTTGATAATTATTTAAAATAAAGCAAATCAATATGATAGATGCTGAATTGAAAATGAAATATTTGATTTTATTATATCCTTATAAAATATTAAGAACTCATTTATATTAATTTGATTCATAAATAATGATGGAAGTATTAATTTATATCTGAAATAAATTCAATTCTTCTTTACACATTTGATAAACTTTCTAAATAATGTTATTAAATATCAATTGGTCTTTATTCATTTATACAAACTAATTAATTTGATAGAAAATAGATTTTATTTTAAATTTGAAGATAATTGAATGTTGAATTGTGAAGTATCAAATTTTATCCAGTTAGATGTGAATGTATAATCCTTATTTATAATATTTTCTATTTAAATATAGAAACTCTAATTTGCAAAACTCTTATGGATATTTGGTTATAATTTTTTTAAATTGTAAATATAATATATAATTAAAAATTCAGTAAATATGTGATTTTGACAAATTGTTATTTTGATAAATGTTTAATAATTTGTTGAGAAAAATTTTAATAAAATATATAGTAAAAATGATATGAATTACAGTATATGACAAATAATGACAAATTATATGGTAGAAATTAATTAATGATTTATTTATACTAAATTATATAGTAAAAATTAATTGTCAATTTATTTATATCAAATTATATAGTAGAAATTAATTGACAATTTATTTACGTTATTAATATGCTAAATTATTTATTTTTTGATAAATGTTATACAAGTAGCATTATGTTAAATAAATATTTTTTGACTAGTATAAGGTAATAATCATAGAAGTTTAAGTAACCACAGCAATTAAAATTCTTATCATCACTAAAGTCAAAATAAAAGACAAAAAACTAGAAGATAAAATTGAAATAGAAGTTATCAATGAAAAAATTTAGAGGAAAAAACATAGTAGAACAACAAATATATAAGACAAATAATAGAAAAACATTCAATATTATATTAAGAAAAATAAAAATTTCAAAATAAATATATTTACCTCAAGACTTGTAGAAGAAATTGAGATAAAACAAATAGTATATCTTCAAAACATATTAGACT
The DNA here is from genome assembly GCA_910592055.1 of Acaulospora colombiana. Taxonomy (NCBI): domain Eukaryota; kingdom Fungi; phylum Glomeromycota; class Glomeromycetes; order Diversisporales; family Acaulosporaceae; genus Acaulospora; species Acaulospora colombiana. The sequence continues at coordinate 493 of CAJVPT010004872.1, read as the reverse complement.
TGTCAAAAGACTTCTACCCCTTTACAAAGAAATTTATCAATAATAATACTTGAACAACTTTTTGTTATAAAGAAAAAAAAAGCTATATTACAATACCTAAAAAAAATCAACAAAAAGAAAAAATATAATTTTACCATTATATCTCTAAAAATAAACAAATGATCAAGTTTCATTCAACTGTCAAACAAAAAATTGTTTCAAAAAATAAAGGAAGAGAAAAAAATATTATTGATAATCACCTTGATAGACATCAATCAAAATACTCATATCAAAAAATCAAAATGATCCTCAATAAATATGGACAAACAATAAATATTCATATTTACAACCACTTATAATTATAATACAAAATTAAGGCATGTATTATTTCTCACAAACAATATACTAACCTTGAAAAAAAATATGTAATCTATATTAGAACAAAAACTATTAAAACTATTTTTTCTCAAAATAAATCTAATAACAAAAAAATTAACAAAATTATCAAATAGTA
>CAJVPT010004871.1:0-12879 GCA_910592055.1 Acaulospora colombiana | reverse complement strand
GCTAGTGCTAAAATAAATTTCTAAGATATAAAAGTTGTCTATAGAGTCTGTTATCCATTGTGTTATGAATTTGTTGATCAGATGCATGAACTGATCTTTTATAAATTATTCTCTCTGTGTGAAAATTGGATCTTCTTCTTTGGATTCATATTTGAATTTCTTCTCTTTTTGTTTTGTAATGCCATTCTATGCTTTTCATTCTTGAAATGTCTCGCATCTTTTTGTCCATATTTGATATAGATATTTGATGATTTTTGTATGTATTAGAGATATACAGCTTTTTCTGGTCAGTTTGTCTGGATTGTTTTTTTGATTTCGCAAATTAATTTTTTGAAAAGTACACCTTTGATACTTGCTGTTAAGTATTCCTTGTATTTTAGGTTGGTTTTGTTTCGTATCTGGTCTGTGAACTTTGAGCTTTTATCATTGTCTGCATGTGTTTCTATATATTCGACTATCATGTTGATTATGAATGTCTCAGTGTTTTGTCTATTGTGTAGACACATGAAAGAGTGTGTATTGGTTTTAGGTTCTTTGTATATCAAACACTTCTTGTTTTGGTATAATGATGGAGCTCTTGCATATAGCTTACTTTTGGTTGGTAGCTCTTCATTCCATATGCTGAGGCAGAATTTTCTTAACTTCTGGTCCTCCCAGGCTATGTAGTGATCACTCATCTTGGTTGGTTACAGGTATGTAGTAGTTGTGGGCCAGTCTATCTCTTTGATGATTCTGTCGCTGAAATTACATCTTGTTCTATTTAGTAATCTTCATTTTACCAAGTGTATAGTGTTTGTTAGCTTCTTTGTAATCATTTTTACTGGAACCTCAGTAGGGATATTGTCCCATTAAGGGGCTATTCCAGTATATTGATTATATGTTTCTCCTATCTCAATTTCATGTTTTCCTGGTAGCATGCCCTTCCAGGGATGGATTTGTGCTAGTTTATCTGCTGTCTCATTGTGTTCAATTCCTGAGTGACCTTTCACTTTAAAGAGTGACAGTTTTATGTTTTGTATTTTGCACCATTCTGAAATCTGTAACAGTATGTTATAGTTTTTTTGTGTTTTTATGATTTTTTTAGTACTTTCTCTTAGAGTTTTCAGGATTCTATTGATTGCTGCTTGGCTATCGGTAAATATATTTGCGGTGCCGTGTTCAGGCAAGGTGTTGAGGGCTGTTAGAATGGCTGCTATTTCTGCTCTGGTTAAGGAGAGGTGTCTGATTATCTGTCCCTGGAAGGTGTGCATCTCCTGATCTAAAGTAATAATAATCCAACCTAGTCCCATATGGTTTTTGTCTCTGAACTTGGTTAGGGAACCATCTGTATAAATGTCAAAGATTGCATAGTTGTTTAGTTTTTCTTTGATTGTTTTTAAGGCTGTGAGACAGTCTATGGGACCTTTTATTATGTTGGTTAGTTTTTCTAGACTTCTTTGCTTTCTTGTTGAAATTGTGATTTCCATTTCGACTTCATGTGAGTTTGTGTTGTCTTGTATTGTATATTCCAAGAGAGTAGTATTCAGGGAGTTGGGAAATACTCTATTCCTCTATTGGAGTTCTCTATTTGCAGTATTGGTTTTGTTAGTTAATATTTTACTTTTTTGTACTGGTATGGTAATTGATCATTGTTTTGTGGCGGTGAAGTTGCATTTGCCAGTATTGTCATCTAGTGTTTTGATGTTGCAACCCAGGCATGCCTCAAGGGGATGGCTTTCTGTTTCCTGAGTATAACGTCTATATTGTGTTGTGTATTGTTCAATTTTCTGTTGTTTTTTCCCAATGACTGCCTTGCCTTCCTTGGTGGTACAGATCCAATGTAGTCTAGTGGTTGAGGTTTCAGATATTGAGACTCCTTGTTTAAATATGTTTGATGAGGTTCCTGGGGGGTGAAGATTTTTTTTCTTTCGATTAGTTCCTCTAACTTTCTGCTGATAGTGTTGAACCAGTTGGGGGTTGAGCCTGGAACTGCTTTTTTTCCCATCCTAATGATTTGGCACCAGTCCAAGGGCTTGGTTTTACTTCTGTTTAGTATTTGGCCAGTGAACATTAGATTGTATTTTTTGAGTGCTTGTCGATGTTTTGAGTAGAATTGTTTGCTCATGATTTTTTCTATTGGTATATCTACTTCTCTTATGAGTATCAGACTATCTATATTTGAGGTGAGTGAGAAGGTGAAACCATGTCTTTCCATGAGCCAGATTATATCGTGTGTAAGGTTCTTTCCTAGATTCATTAGTGGGTGTTCTAGTTTGTTTAGGATGGGTTGTGTTGACCAAAAGTTGTTTTGAATGGATTGTAGTCTGGCTCTTGCTATGTCGCCTGCCTTGTTCTGCTTGTTAATTCTATTGCACCAATTAGTGGAGTGTAGGAGAAGTTGTCCATCCCAGAGATGTATAATGTTGTATTCGTATTTGTTGAAGAGTATGTTATTTGGGGCTGTTCTGGCTAGACCAAGCTTGTGTTTGAATGTAGATGTAATATTACTCATTAATAAGTTGCATACTTTTTTAGAGAGTATCATGTTGTTGCATAAGTATTCTGTACTAGAAATTAGTATATGGTTAATTACATATTGCATTTGTTTGTCAGTCAGATTTTTCATTTCTATCAGGGATTTGATTTTCCTGAATTTTTGTTGGATTAGGGTTTTTTGATAATCTTTTCTACCTGAACTATCATGCCATACTCCTAGGATCCTGACCGGTATTCCTGGGGGGCAACCATGTATTGTGTGATCTTTCATTGTTATGCCTTGCTTGAAGTCACTATCATGTCCATTTATGATGATTAGGTAGGACTTCTGAGGATTGATTTTTATGTCATTTAGATAGTAGAATTCCTCAGCTTTTTTTATAATTTGTTGTATTTCCTCTCTGTTGTCAGTGATCCATGTAGTATTATCCATATATGCACTAACGGCTGTACATACTTTTTTTTGTAGCTATCCTTCTTTGATTTCTCTACAGTTTTTGATGATAATAGTATAGCCAGAAAAGTGTTTGGCAATATGGGAGATTAGGGAATCGTAGAAGATACACCATAAAACAGGATAGATTGTGTTACCCTGGTCAATACCATCTTTACCTCATATTCCTCTGTGGGTCCATGACATGTCAAGACGATATTTTGTCTTTGGTTGAGAATGTTCAGGAGTATGTTTATTATTGAAGTTGGGATCTTGATTCATTTTAGAGCTTTGGTAAGCATTTCTAGATTTACTGAGTCGAAGGCTTTTGACATATCTGGACTGAGGATCCAGACCTGTTTCTTGGTTTCTTTAGTATGTTCGATGATGTTGTTGATAATGTGGATGAGTTCTTGTGTACTGTTTCCTGGGAGAGCTGCCCAGTTTAGTTCAGATAGGATTGTGTGTTCTTTTAAACACTAGGCTATTCTGTCAGTAATGATTTTGGTGAAAATTTTCCTTCCCGCATCTAAAAGGGTAATGGATCTTGTGATATCTAAATTGTTCTGCCAGTCTTTGGGTTTGGGTATAGGGTAGATGCTACCTTTGCTCCATTCAGTAGGGGTTGTGCCTTCCCTGATAATGCGATTGAAAATGTTTCTTATTTCTTCAAGGGCCTTATCACCCAGTTTTTTATAGGCTAGGTATGGAATTTGGTTTCTTCCCAGTGCTGATTTGCTGCTTCTATCTCTGATTGCTTTTTTTAGTTCTTTTTTTGATATTTTTATGGTAATTGAGCTGTACCATTTAAGGTTAATAGAGATTTTGGGTGAATATTCTTGTTCCCATGCTGGGTATTCTGTTAGTTGTTTAATGTTTTTAGCAGGTGTCCATTGTTGAAAGTGCTTCCTAACCCTGTGTTTGATCTCTTCTGGTTCTGTTATTATGTTAATTTCCTCTTCCTCAACAATTAGTTTGTCTAATATGATGGACCTGTATGATCTATCCAAGATACTGTTTATCATTGCCCTTTTGTTGGTTGCCAGAAACAGTTGTCTAGTTGCTATTCTTTATTTAATTGCTTGGTTTTGTTTTTTATAGGTTATGGCCCGGACGATAACTTTGTGTGCTCGTATTATTTTCTGTAGGTGAGTGATCCATTGTGGAATGAAGTCATTGGGATGTTCTTTTTGTATATTGAGTAACTGTTGTTGGACTTCAATGTTTGTTTCTTGAGGAAATTTGGATGTTTTGATTAGAGGTTTGTTGGCTCTTTGCATGGTTTTTAGTTTATTTTGAAAGGACTGCAGTATTATTAAGGGGTCTTTTGTTTGCTGCTCTTCTTCTTGTATTCTTTTTCTTCGATATGGTTTTCTTTTGGGAATGTGTAATTTGGCAGCCTTGAGGATGTGGTTGCATATGGTGTTCTACTGCTTGTCGATTATTGCTGATTTGTTACCTTGTTTATGAGTGCTATCTCTACTTCTCTACTGAACTTTTCCCATTGTTCACTGTTTGCTAGTTACCAGTTATATTTGTGGTTGGGCTTGTGGTGAGTGTTACCTTGACGTGAATTGAGTTGCCATACTTCTATTTCCATGGTTGCTGGTCTATGGTCACTAAGAATTAAGGGGTCTAGGACTTCTCTGATGAATACTTTTCTACTATGCCATGATGGAAGGGTATTCATCCAAATTTGGTCGATTCTACTGCTGCTGTTGTTGCGGTTCCATGTGTATTCTCTCTTTGTTGGGTTGTGGTATCTATAGGTGTCTTCTAATCTATAGTCAATGAGTATCTCTATTTGAGGGCCGGAGGATCTATTTGATGTGCTACGATTTTCAGCGCCAGTTTTGTCCCATGCAGAGTTTGGTACGCCATTGAGGTCCCCTAGTACTAAGAGGTGCCAGTTTTTTGTATTGTTTCTTGGACCCATTGTCTTAGTTTATTTAGGGTTTAAGTTGTCTCTTGTTATTGTGGTCTGCATGGAAGTATATTTCTATAATTCTAAGTTTTTGTTTCTTTGGAAAGGTTAAGTCAGTGTGAATGAGTCTTCCTTGCCATGAGTTGTGATTGTATATGTGACTAGCTATTTCTTTGGAGAGCATGAGGTTCAAGCCTTGTTCGATCGTTTGTTCATCATTGTGGGACCATAGTATGTGATATAGTGGATGTGTCTATTGTTTGGATTGGTAATGGTTTCTGTTGATTTTTGTTGTAACTATTATATCCCATTTTATTGTGGCGTACTATTTGAACCATGTTTCTTTTTTATGCTTGTCTACTAGGCCTTGGATATTATATGTAGTTGTTGTCCTATATTGTTTGTTGTGCTATGAAGGGGGATGTTCGTATGAGATGGGGGATTTATATTAAGTGTGTTGTGTTTGCTATTTCGATGTTGTCATTTTTTCTTTTTCCTTTTTTACGTGTTGTTGAGATGAAAGTATTATTATTGTTTACAAATATAGGGTCCTCTGTCATTGATAGTTAAGTGAGGGGTTGGGGGATGCGTTCGTATTTAGAGTATTGGTGAGGACATTGAACATTTTGTCCATGTTTTGATCCAGACAATTCATTGTTGAGTGAATTCACTGTTGTTGCAGTTGGATATCCTATTTGTTTTCAGGGGTTTCTTCTATATTCTCCGTTATACTGTTTGTGTCCTGATGGGGGATTTGATCTTCCTCCATTTGTTCTATGTATTCTTCACTGTAGTTTTCTAGGTTGACAATTCGTTCATCTAGATCAGCGATTTCTGCCTTAATTTCTCTGATCTCTTGTCTGATTGTCTTAAGGATATCAAGGACTTCTTCCATGGCATTTGTTCCTGTGGATACCTTGATTCGATCATTCTCTTCTTTTTTGCCTTTGTCCCTGTCTTGTGGCTGCTGCATAGAAGCCTGGTCGTGTTCTCTTGTTGAGTTGTTTGTTTCTAGTGAAGGCTTTGATTGCTTCAGTGTGAGTTGATTTGTATTTGGTATATAGTTTATCGAAGCATTTGGCCTGTTCAGAGCAGTATTGGTTCCATTGTGTTCGTCTCTCTTTGGATGGGCAGCTGGCTACCAAATGTTTAGCGCTACTACAAATACTGCACAATTTGGTGTCGATTGGTTTTCATTCGACTGTAGTTTCTCCCAGGTTGAAGTTTCCATCTGTTGCTGCGTCTCTTGTTTCTTCACTGTCAAAGATAATCACGACGAATCTTTTTCTCCTATAAGAGAGATGTCTGGGGATATAGCATGTCTTTGCTTTGATTTGTTCGCAGATATGTCTTAAGTCAAAGGCTGTAGTATTGGGTGGGAGGTTAGTGAGTTTGGCTGCTATTGCACCTCTTTCTTTCATCTACTCCACATTCCATAGTGTGTCAAAAACCCTAACTGAGTCTGATCTTAGTGGTATACTCTATTTTTTAAGGATTGACTATTTGTTTTCTTGATTTTCATAGGTGATCATAGCAGTCTGTCACATCTGTTGGGTTGTCATTGTGATGTTGGTGATCTCCCCATATTTGGCAAAAGTTTGTCGCACTTCAATGAACTTGATATCCAAAGGGATGTCCCATACGACGATACTATTTTCCTTTTTTTGGAAAGGAGTTGTAATTTCCATGTGTTCCAGGTATATATTGTTTGTATCGGGTAAGATAAGATTGCATGCCTCGTCGGCAGCCTGTTTGTCACCAAAGATGGCAATGATGTGCTCGTTTTCTTCTTTTCCTTCGCTAAAGACTGACATTAGGCCTACCAAGGAGTCTAGACTTTTTATCAAGAATGAGATCTTTTTGCTAGTAGTTCTTCCTGGGATTTCGCTTGCTTTGATTCCTGTTTTAGCTCTTTCTCTACCGAATTTGACTTTCCTGTCAAGTGGAGATTTGGGGCGGGGTCTGCCATACTAGTTGGTTTTGATTCTATGTTTTGATGTGGTTTGTCATTCCTCTTCTTGCAAAGTGGTGTTTAGAGATGAGCTTCCCATTGTTTCGTCTTCAATTTTCATTTTTGTGTTTGCTTCTTCAAGATATTCTTGCTGGTTGGGGCCTGTGTGCTGATCCCTGGGATTGTTTTCTGTGCTTTTTGAAAGTGACGGAGTAGTTGTTTTGGGTATTTTGGTTGAAAGTTCGTTTTCCACTTTATCGCTCCAGGGAGTGTTGTCGGTGGCAGTTTTTGCTCTCTTAGGTTTGTTGGAGTCTTGGGAAGTGTTTTGTCGTATGGTATTGTGGATAGTTGTTTGTTTTACGGGTTCATTTTCTTTTCTTGCTGCTGCTTTTCCTTTGTTTTTTGTGATTTCGTTCATGTTGTCCGTGTTCGTTTCTGTGCGTGTATTTTTCGTGTGACTCTTTGCCAAAAGATTTTTGTTGTAGTTGGGTCGCCCCAAGGTGTATTGTTTTCTGGGTTCTCGATGAAAACTCATCTCTTCCGTTCACTTTCTTTCTTTTTTCCCAAAATTACCAAAAAAGGAAATTTTTTAGAAAAAAAGGATCTGCGGGAAAGAGTTTTTTTTTGTCCTTAAAAATATGTAATATACAGTATAATATATAATATAATATGTATATAACTTTGAATTGTAATATAATATAATAAATAATAGTATAATATTGTATACGGCCTCAAATTGTATTAAATCAATATAAATAATTTTATTTAAATAATTCTTTATTAATTTAATATTTTTTTGCTAATATATCTAAAATATTTAAATAAAAAAAAAGCAACTGAATATACCTTTACAAAGAATAGTCACCTTCACCTTTATAACCTTTATAACATTCATAATTTTTTCTGCTATTATAAACTTTCTTTGTATTAATTGTATTAGAAGTAATAATAGCTTATTTAGTAACACTTGGTATTAAATCTTCTATTTCTATCATAATTATTAAAAAAAGGTCATTGCCTAAAATATTGATATTTGAAGTTACATAAATATCAATGTCAGAAGTTAAATTGCTATCTAAAACTCAAATTGGAAGAATATTAAAAAAGATTAGAATTAAATTATTGCTGGATTATTAAAATTTACCTTTATTAATTAATCAACTTATTTAGAAAATAAAGAATTATGTACATAGATAAAAAAACTAGAACAAGAAAATATCAAATTTATAAAACAATTAAATCTAATAGAATATATTAATAATAAGTTTTTCAAAAAATTAGAATTGCAAAAAATGAAATAGAAAATTTAAAAAAGAATAATAATTAACTTAAATATGTTAAACTTGAACTTGATTTTATAATAGTTATAAAATCTAGAGTAGTTTAAATATAGAATTTAAAATTTTGTAAGTTTAATATCAAAGAATTCAATTTAGAAGTAGTAGTAAATAGATAAACCTGATAAAATCGATTACTGAAGATGAGCTTAAACTTGAAAAAACAAGAGCAGAAATGAAAACCTTAATAAAAACCATTTTTGATGAATATAAACTGAAAATAGATAAAGTTTTTTCAAATAATAAGAATAAAAAAAATATTATAAAAGTTGATATCTGAATTAATAAAATCCATGGCTCTATATTTTAATCCCTTATAAAAACAAATAAATAAATAATTAGGTACTTTACATTAGTATCAGAAAGAAAGAATTTAGAAAGTAGAAACTAGAAAACTGGAAGTGAACAATTGTTAATTACATATAAATAATTAATTAAATTAATAATATTTTATATTTATATTATTTTCAGGTATTAATTTTTACTAAATAATTAAGAAAAAGACATAAAGAATTAAAAGTATTCAGTTACTTATTAAATAAAAATTTAAGAAAGTTTTTAAATACCAAAATAAATTAATTAATATAATTAAAGAAACAAACATTTATTTACTTGAAGAAAATAAGTCTAATTCAAGAAATTCTTTTAAAAGAAGAATAAATATATATAATTATAATTGTATTCTGAAAAAATATTTTTCAACAAATTATTTTATGTCAAATAATTATAATTTTTTTTTTTTGCTGACCCGGCCTTGTTTATTAGCTTGATAAAGTAATATACAACTGTATATTGTAGGAATTATAAAGAATATTATACATGCTATTAAACTTCTTAGGATTAGTTAGATATTCTAAATAATCCACCAGACGGCTTGTTGCCACTTCAAACTAAGGGAGGACTAACCTGACAAGGCAAAACTAGTGCTGAGTTCAAAAGAAAAGATGAACATAATGTTAATATTTTCAAGAATAAATCATTTTATATATTGATTGATTAGATCTATGTAGCTATCTTTGATAGCTTGTTCATTTATCCATCTGGCTGGACTTGAAGGTGTTTTTCCATATTTGTGATGTTTTTCTTTTTTCCTTGAGATTTCATGTTTCTCTTTTCACCTTTGAAATGTTTTATTTCTGGCCTTTCAAATTGAGTACAGGAATTTTTTCCATTCTTCCGATATTTCAGCTATGCAGTCTTTTGCTTTGGCTACATTGCGGATTGTTAGGTGGATTGTTTCAATGGTGAATTTGAAGAAGGCCCCTTTGATGAATAACTTGGACTGCTATGAAGTATCCAAAGTTATGTTGCTTTTTATTGTAATTATGCTTGACTTTTCCTTTCTCTAGGTATATACTTGAGTATTGCTTTCTGGATCATTGTTATGGCTTGATATTTAATGTCTATTTTGTTGTGTTAATACAGAAAAGGGTGGTAATTGTCTTTCAATTGATTACAACTGCAGTATTTATTGTCTTTATATAGTGATTGTTTTTTACTATATAATTTGGTTTTAGTTGAAAGTTTGTTGTTCCATAGATTTAGTGAGAACTTGCGAATTTGCTGGTTTTCAAATAAGATATTTGTGTTACTAATTTGAGATGGATGTATGTGATTGTATGTTTCTTGCCAATGGATATGTTTGTATTGTTTAGTAAAGTCTGTAAGTGTTCTATTGAGTAAGTGCCATTATGCAATATACTTTGCTTGGATAATATTTTTGCAAATGTTCTTTGCAAGTATGTCAATTTGAATGTTGTCCCACTATGCTGTTATATATGTTTGTAGATTTTGAGTGGGTTGAATATTGAGATACTGGTCCCCGGACACATTTCTTGTGGATCTATGCCTAGTGAGGCCAGTTGATCTGCTTGTTCATTGTATTTAATACCTAAGTGGGCTTGAATTTTATGCATTTGCAATTTGAGATGTCTTGCATTGCAGGTATCTTTTAGGGTTTGAAGTATATGAAAGTTCTTTTGTTTTCTAATAAGGCATGATGCTGAGGCTTTCAAAGTCTGTTGAATACAACTGATTGCTGTTTGACTGTTTGTGAAGATGTCAGCTGTTGAATTTTCTGGCAGGATTAATATCGCAGTTGTTATGGCCATAATTTCTGCTCTTGAGGATAAGGGATATATAAGAGTTTGAGCTTCGAATATGTGTTCTTCATTGTTTGGAGTGATGACAATCCAGCCTGATCCCATATATTGTTTTTTGTTCCATTTGTTGAGAGAGCCATCTGTGTAAATTTTGAAGTGTAAGTGTATAGTTATCTTTTTGGATATAGTTATAAGATCAGAAATTTGGTCTTGACTGCCAATGAGGTGTGTTATAATATATGAGGATACTACATTATAGGAGATGTTTACTATTGAATACTGATTGTAGGCTTGTTGAGTTGTGTGTATTTGATTTAATGCAGTGTGGATTGATTCTGATAATGCTCTTGATCTATACTGAAGATTTCCATTTGATATGGAATACTGAAAGGTAGATATGCAACTTGTCACAACTGAAATTCTGATGGCTTTCTATGCCTTAGTGTTGAATAAGCAGTTCTGATCACTGCCCCCTTTGTTCAAAAGGCATCCATCACATTTGCTGAGTGGTAATTTATTGATTGTTGTATTGTAATAATATATGTAAGTTATGCTACCATCTAAATTATTTCTTTTCTTCTTGCCAATAATAATTGTGTTCTTTATGTAAATTGCTACCCAGTGTGATTGTTGAGTATTATGCTCTATTAAGCTAGTGCTTTGGAGTAAAGGATTTGTGCTATTCTTTTGTAGATATAATGTTTTGTTTGTGAGATTATTTATTCTGTATTGGAGATTGGTGAACCATTCTGGAGTACATCCTGGAAGTTGTTTGTCTCTATACCTAATGACCTGTAGCAAATAAAGTGTGTGGGTTCTCTTAACATTTAGTATTTGTCTTGTAAATAAGAGATTATATTTGGCAAGTTGTTTTCTATGTGTATAATAGAACTGTGAAGTTATGATATCTTCTATTGTTGTGTCTGCTTTGTATATTATTGTAATTGCAGGTTTGCATTTGTTCAAGAGAAAATTGAATTCATGTTTTTTAAGTAACAGAATGATGTCGTATGTAAGATTCTTCCCTGTTGACATGACGGGTACAGTGCAATGTGCAAGAATGTTGTTTGTTGACCAGAAATGATTCTGTGCCTATTGCAAGTGGTGTCTGACTAAGTTTCCTGTGATGTTCTTTTGATTGATTCTTTGGATCCAGTTGGATGCATACACTTGAAGCTGTCTATCCTATAGATGAAAGATATTATATTCGAGTGGATTGTAGATGACATTGTTGGGTATTGTGTTTGCTAGTTCTATTTTATGCTTGAATATGTTTGCCAGTTTGTTAGACAATCTGTTGCATGTACTTTTGAAAAGAGTTAGGTCATTTAGCAAGTATTCAATACTGGAATATAGTACATGGCTAATAATATATTGCATCTGTTTGTTAGTGATGGCTTTGCTTTCTATAACCATGTGTGTTTGTAATATTTTTTGTTTTATGAGTTGGTTTTTCACTTCTTTGAGGCTGTTGCATCATATCATACTTCTAATATTCTAACAGGAATATTATTGTCATAGCCTGTGATGTGTTGATTATTCAAGTGTATACCTGTTATCCTATCTCTGTAGTTGCTGTTGATAATAATAAGGAAGAACTTTTGTGGATTAACATGTATGTCATTAATGTGATAGAATTGTTCTGCGATGTTTACAATATATTGAAGGTTTGTTTGTTTTCTGCCAGCCATATAGTATCATTCATATATGTGCTTGTAGAAATTGATATTGTTTTGCGAATAGTGGGTTGGTCTATATACCTTATATGATAAGATGAGACTGTATAGCCTCTACATATTGTTTGAATTGTGAAGAGAAAAGGATCATAAAAGATTTTCCACAATAAGAAAGAGATAGTATCATCTTGGTCTATTTCATCTAATACTGTATATTCTTCTGTAAGTTTATGACATATGATGACTACATTTGTTTGATTTTTTAGCAAGTTTGTAAGAATTGTTGTAATTTGTATTGGAACTTTGATGTATTGTAATGCCAGGTGGAGTATTTCAATGTTGATTGAGTCATATACTTTAGACATGTCTTGGCTTAGTATTCAGACTTGTTTGTTGAATTCTTTGATATCTTTAATAATATTATTGATTATATAAATTGGATCTTGCATGTTGCTGCCAAGTAGTGCCACCCAGTTTAACTCATATAAAATAGAGTATTTTGCATACTATTTGTCAATCTATCTGTTATTATTTTTGTAAAGAGTTTCTGACCTATATCTAGAAGTGTGATTGGTCTTGTGATGTTAAAATTGTTGTTCCAGTTCTTGGACTTAGGAATTGGATAAATAAGACTTTACTCCATTCCTTAGGAGTATTACCTGATACTAATATATTATTAAAAATTCTAAAACGAAGATCAAGTGTTTTCTTCTTCATGTGTTTGTAGACTCTGTAAGGTATGGTATTTCTTTCTAGAGCTAATTGTAAGCTTCTATATTTTATTACTTGGACAACTTCTTATAATGTGATTGGGGCTAAAGTGTCTTGGTACCATATAGCTTGTACATCCTCTTTGGGATTGTATACCTCTTGCCAAAAAGGATATAGATGCAGTGGGGCCATGTTTCTTTTAGGTGTCCATTGTTTGAAATGTTCTCTAACTTGGGTGAAGATTTTTTCGGGATTTGTTATGATTTCAAT
>CAJVPT010004870.1:0-12881 GCA_910592055.1 Acaulospora colombiana | reverse complement strand
TCTGGGTCTTGAGGGATTTGAGGTTTGCTTGATTTATCGAGCAAACCTATTTGCTTTGAGATTCCTTGTAGTGTCAAAAAAGGTGTCAACCTACACTGGCCTGGCTGAAAACTTTGTGAAGTTGATATTGGCTTCTCTTTTCTGATTGTGAATCAGTTTATGTTGGCTTATTTCCTTCTTCTTAGAAAAGAGAAAAAGGCCAAGATTGTTGATATATGTTGTGTTTTCTCAGTGATTACCAGACTAAAACTATGCACGAAGTGTTATTCTGTGCTAAGATGTCTCTTGTATGTTGGTGTTGTGAAAGTATATGTCTTGAGTTGTATATGTTATTTCTTTTCTTGGGTGTATTACCTAAAAAGAAAATTTCTAAAGATCTGAGGGATTTGTGGAAAGAGTTCAAAATTTAATATAATATCCTTATAATTATATATAATAATTATTTCAATTAAATTTATATTTTTTTTAACAAAAGTAATAACAAATCTGAGATTAAAAATTCTACTTTGAAATAATTAATTTTATTTTAAAGATTTATCTATCAATTATTATAATTTTAAAAACATATAATTTTTGTCAGATCAAATAATATGTATTAATATATACAAATAACATATATACAAATTAATAAGAGTTTATATAGTAAAGCAAAAAACATCTTTGTTAATTATTATAATAGTAGACTTAAATCAAAAGCCAATTGAATATAATGAAGCAAAATAGTTTTTTATAGATTTAACAGACTTGATTATAAGCCTGACTATAAAAAACATATATTTTATAAATATTGACTTATATCCAATGGTTATATCAACTCTTATAATAGAAATGATACTATATTTTTAGATATATATTAGATCAAAAAGATTTATTCTCAATATATAATTTGAATAAAAGAAAAGTTTGCATTGGTTAATTATCTCTCTAAAGTTTATAGAATACTTAATATTCACAAATATATTGATAGTAACCAGTCTCTTATTTGATTATTAATATTGATGCAAAACAAAAACCTGATCTCACAAATCTTAAAATACCTTTCTTAGATAATAAAAAAATTACATAAGAAGATTTGTTATCATGAATTTTAGTTACTTATGCAGATATATTAAGCTTTATTTCCAATTATAAGTCTTTCTTAAATTCTTTACCTTAGCTAGTTCATCAAATATTAAGAAATATAGTTGATATATTATTTATTCTTATATTCAATTTATAGATTATAGAAAACTTAAGAGGTTTACAAAAAAAGTTATAGAATTGATATTCGAAATTTATTAATATTAGCCTTTCCAAAACATATTTCGATCTTTGATTTCTAGAATCCAAGAAGAAAGGTCATATAAAAAGACTTACTATTTTTTCTGTTAAAAATGAATTTAAAAATCTAAATAATTATTTGATTCAACCTAAAAATAATTATTTTAAAATTTTGCCATAAACTTATTCTTTTGAAAAGCCAGTAAAACAAAAATCTTAGCCTATTAATAATAAAAACACTTCGATTAAAAGTATTAATTTAGTTATCAGAAAATATAAGTAGTTCCAAATTAGAAGAATCGAGAAAAGATTCATCAACTTTCAAGTACAATTTATTAAAAAATGCCTTATATATGACATTAAACATTATAAGAACCAATACTATAGATTTATTAGAAAAAATATGTATTTTATACTTAAATATTATTACCAAAAACAATATAAACCAGATTATAAGAACTTTAGTTTCAACAAGATATTAGATAAAGTCAAGTTGAAAAAAAAATTTAAATTGTGATTAAATAAAAGAATAGTCAAATCTATATTAAATCCATACTTACTTTCTGAATTATCTGATAAAGTTATTAATATAAAGAAAATAAAAAATTTTTCAGAAGCTTATCTCAATTTCTTAAGCAAGGAATCTATTACATCTTTGATTTGCTCTCTTATAATAACTGGAAAAACAAAAGATCTAAAAAAATATTTCAATTATTTACTGTAATCAAAAATAAAGCTATTATATTATACCTTGTGTTATCTGGATTTTTTATTAAAAAAACTCTTAGTAATAAATCAATAAGTAAAATTAATAATCTTAAATTATCCAGACTCAAAATCTGTAATTATCAAGATGAACAGAGTTTATCTATAGATAAGTGGAACATTATCATAGTTCAAGTTAAAAGATTCTGTTATATAGAATTCTTAGTCCATCTGATTGTAGCTATTTTAAATAAAGTTAATACAATTCAATGTCAAATAAATAATAGTTTAAATGTGTGGAATCTAAAAATGCAATATATGATATGTTAAGATTAGTTTAATATGTTTTAGCTATAGATATATTTGTAAATAAAAGTATACTAATATTTTTCAAGGTTTATTATAATAAAAATATTTGAATATTTGATAATAAATTTCAACCACTTATAGATAAGACTATTAAGTATCTTTATAATCCAAATAGTGGGACTGAAGCTATATAAATAGAATTTGAATATTTGAAACAAGATAAATATATAATATTTATTATAACAAATTCTAATATGACTCGAACATTAGTAAAAGAAGCTTTTAAATTATCTTTCAAAGGCCATGCCTATTATAAAAACATGGATAAAAAACAATAAAAAAAAGACTTTTTAGATATTAATATCACTTGGTGTGAACTTGATTGTGTGATTTATACAAATACAGTAGAAGCAAATATTTCTTTTAAGAAACCTAATTACTTTGATATAGTTATAGGTATTATAAATATTGAAACTCTAATTAATATAAAAGCATTTATCCAGATGATGTTCCAAATTTATGATTATAAAAGACATATACTTTCTCTTTATTATCAAAAAATTTTCTCATTTATCAGTTATGAAAATATTCATGCAAAACTTGCAATTGCTTGATCTAATGATTTGTCCACAGCAATTAAAGGATATTATGAATAGAATATAAATAGCATTTTTTATAAACTTACTCAATCTTCTACTATTACATCCTTTATTGAAGTTGAGCATCAGAAAAGTCTTTTAATCAAAAATTTTATTGGAATTTTATATAGTCTTATTGTTAATACAAAAGTAGGTCTTAAATTAATAAAATTAGATAAAGCTCAAAAAGTTATAAAAATTTATAAAACATTTGTAATAAAATTAGGACTAAAATATCAATTATTAAGTATACAGATTTTAGGACAATTGTCATTTCTCGAAATCTTATTCTTGAGGAAGCTGAATTTCTTAAACTTAATTAAGAATATTCAGTTACAGATATTATGGCACTTAAGCATTTTTATAAATGAAATCCTTATGGTGAAAATAGTATTGAGGATTGGAATAAACTCTGTAATAAAAATTTTGTGAAATGTTTTAGTCTGCTCAAATCTAGAAAACATTTCTTATGTTCATATCATTTTTATAAGCAAGGTTATAAGAAAGTGAGCACAATAAAAGGATTGAAAGTCAAAGATATTGCATAATAGGAAGATATATACAATAATATTAAAAATAATTTTGAGAATTCTATAGCAAAAGATTTACATAAAACATATTTTATGAACTATTGGAAAGTTATACAAGAACTTTTATAGTCACTTGATTTTATAGATATAGATGATAAATATATTTTTTCAAATGATTAGATAAAAGTTATTTTTTTTTAAAAAATACTAGCTCATTCTTGCATCAAGATAAGTGCGATTTATTTGAATAAGCAAAAGACCTAGGGACAATTGAAATAAATAACTACCCATACAGTCTAAGGATTTACTGATCAATAAATAATACAAAGAACTACCTATTTATATCTTATCCAACTAGGATAAGATAATTACATGACCATTTAGTATAGATATTTACTTATAAAAACAAACTACGAAAAAACAGGAAGTATGAGAAACATACTATGTTAATTTTCTATTCTATACCTTGACACTTTCTAGAGTGCAACTATCAGCCAACCTACTGAGTAGCTTATTGCTATCCCAAAAAGAGAAAGCTAATGTATCAAGGATTCACCTGGGGTACTCAGTACTACTGATGTTGAGGACTACCCATGTGGAGCCTTAACTTCACTAACGTTTAAACAAAAATTTTTTAAAAAAAAAAAGGTATTGTGTTCAAGTTGAGTCTGGTTCAGAGGGATATAATATTGTTTAGCTAGTCATTAGAGATAGTTCTAATGAGTGGATGAGAGTATCAAAACCCTTCAAAAAGATACTGGTCCTGAATGTAATAGTTATGTTTGCTGAAGAAAGAGTGAGGGAGTCAAAGTTATAATCTATTCAAGGTAGCCTAATCCAGCCTTATTCTTTTTGTGTAGTCAGTAATGTTATGATTTTTATGTCTTGTATTCACCCATGTAACTGGTATACAACTTATGATGGATTTCTGATTCTTGTGGGTACTAAGGAAATATATTCAGACATATAAGGCGATCAATAGAAGCTTGTTTACATTCTTTTACTGATATATTTTCTGCTGATCAATTACTGCATGAGAAATTTGTGTTCTTAAAATTCAGGATCAAACTGAGGTAAGCAAAATTCCTTAGAAAAAACTAAAAAAGAGCATTTTTAGAGTCAAAACATGACAGGAAAGAGGGTGGTTGCCTTCAATATTAATTACCCATTACTAGAAAAGTTTTGTATTGTCTCTCTAATAGATGAATAAATAGTAGTACTACAGTTCTTCTTCTTTTCAAAACTTTTTTGCCATTGGTAGGAAAAGTGTTTCATAACTTTGGTTACTAAAAATCATGTTTTTATTTGAAGAAGATTGTTTATAAGAGAAAGGGGAAGTGAGTATGACTTTTGAGATGTTACTTCAAGTTGGTTTAAGGAGAGTGATAAGACTTTGTTAGCCCAGAAATATAAAAACTTTTTGTGAATATCTTTTTTGAATGTGGTCAAGGAATCAATGAAAAGAGTGTTTTATCAGGTAAAAGTTATATTTGAGACATTTCATAAAAAATTTATAGAAATTTGAAGTTTATTTTTATTACTCTTTGAATTTAAATTTTATATAAAAGAAATATCAAATCTTAAATTGGCTATAAAGACAATTAATACAATTATTGATAATTAGTATAGTTATACTATAAAAAGTAAACAAAAATTGATAGAATCTAAAAAAAAAAAGAATTTGAAAATATTTTTATCAAATTAATCAAAAACTATATAATGATTATGATTTTAATAACCAAGAAAAAGTAATGGTTAAAAAGTTAGATAATTCTTAATATTGCCCTATAAATCTAGTTTTTCTATTATATAAGTCAAATATAAATAATGAAATTTATAATCTTTTAAATTCTATACCTATTGTTAATAATACTACTTCAAATTATGTAGGCTCAAAGAGTCATTGCCTTATAATAGAGTATAAAGTTTTTTATTCATCTAGTAATGTGATTGATAAAAAAACTTTATCTTTAAAAATATCAGTCCATAATCAACTTACTGATCTTTTTCGAGATAGATGTCATATTGATACTATTATTAATGATACTAGTACAATTGAGAAAAAAATATCTGAATTCTTAATTTTTCTATTTTCAAAATTTTTTATTAAAAATGAATCTGATAAACATCTTTATCTTTCTTTTACAATAACAATTTTAAATATCTCAGGAAAGATTAGAATAATGATGAATCAAAATTGCTTTTAAAATATAGAATAATTAAAATTACTGAAAAAAAAAGCACTAGAGTATGAATGAGACTAATTTCTTAAAACATAAGTAAAATTTTGAGACTAAAATAAATGTATCTACTACTTCATACAAAAAAGAATTGAAAAATAAAATTTTAACAATCATTAAATATGTATAACTGTTGTTCAAGATAATACAATCTAGTTGAGTAGTAATTTTTAGAGAAAAGAGATTGCTACATTCAGCTAGTTATATATCTGGATAAAATGTATTTTTGTTACCTTTTACAATAATATAAGAAAAAATTTAAAGAAAAAATTAATACTTCGATATCTATATTATATAAAGGGGTTTTTATATTATGTAATTTTGAGCAAGAGTTTGTTTAATAAAATTTTAAATAAGTTTTAGATACTTTATATTTATATATATAATATGTATAAGTCAGAAACCTGAAGCTCAACTTTCTTGATAACTATTTTTGTGTTATATAATTTTTATCAGACTTAAACTTTATATAGTATCAAATGGGTATCAAAAAAGTAATATGTAAAAATAAGAAAAAAATTGAACTTCTATATATTATTAGATAGATATCAGTAGAACTGATATAAAATCTAAAAAAATATTACACAAAAGTTATTAAAAAGTAATATATAAAGGTTACAAAAATTGAGCTTTATATATCATTAGATAGATATAGTGAAGCTGGTATTAAATACAAAAAAATTGATATGTAAAGATAATATACAAAGATTATAAAAAAATTGAACTTTAATATATTATTAAGTAGATATAAAAAAATGATACATAAAGGTTATCAAAATAAAATACATATATATGATATAATAATGCAATTCAATTTTTTGACAATTTTAATAATACATAAATATAGAATATTATAAGGAATGAAATAAAAAAAATTGTATTTTTATATATTACTAAAAAAAAAAAAAAAAAAAAAAAAAAAAAAAGGAGTTAAATATCAAAAAAAGGTGATATTCACAAGTAGAATATTATAAGAAAAAAGATAAGATAAATTTTTGCTTTTACATATTATCAAATAACTATTAACAATTTGATATTATGTGCCTTATTATTAAATGCTTAGATATATTATCAAATATGTTAATAATTTAGCATTATATGTCTTATCTTTGATTGATATTTGAATACATTATAATAGTTAGCAATTTAATATTATATCAAATAAATATTTAAATAAATTATATAAAACTAACAACTGATAAAACACTTCATGTTATTTCTTTGAAATACAATTTAATACTATATACACATTTTTTTTTAAATGCAAATAAGCAATATATATTAGTTTTTATTGGAAAGTTAATTTATAAACAATTATATGAATAGTCTTTACAAGGTTAACTACCAAGTAAATTAACTAATATCTATTGCATAGATAGATCTTTTCAAACTCTGAAAACTCATAAAGAGAAAGAGAAAAATGGTAAATAATATCTAGCTATTAGGTTACTATTAACTGGTAAGAATATTCACTAGGGTAAAATGATGATATATATGGTGATATAGTTAAGGGGTTTAGTTTTTTGTTGTACTGGACCTGAAAACTAGTTTGGGTTGAGATATAGATTGTGAATCTTTCTTTATTAGGGACCTTAAATCTAATAAGGCATAATCAATCTGTGCTGATCTTTTGGAAAGGGTAAGTTGATCATGGTTTTTGATAGAATTTTGGAAGACGGTTAAAACAAAAGGAGGTTTCATTATTATTCCTCTTGAGGTGAATGATGGTGGTATTATCAAGTATTTAGAACAAGAGCTCTTAACTAGTTATTTACTCTCTGATTAATATTAGATAGCAGTCTAGGTTTTCAGCAAGTAGAACTCTACTTTTGGTATTGCTAATTGATATTTCTGTCATTATGTCTTTTCTTTATTCAAATGGCTTTGTAAATAGCTAGTGATTATAAAGAGGTATATCTAAAACTTTGAAAACATGACCTCCCTTGCCACAAATTTATCTCTCAATCATAAGAGATTTTGTTTTAATCTTTTTTATAAATTAAGTTTACCAATTTAATTAGAGCAAAAGCTTAATATATCATAGGATTGATGGAATGGTTTGATAGAGAAAGAAGTGAAAGGTCTAGATAGAAAACCTTGAAAAAAGAAAAAGTTATCTATTGATAGGAAAGATATAAAACAAGGAAGTAAGAATAAATGAGGAAAGAAAGAAAAAGTAATAAAAGTTTAAGAAGTTGAAAAAAACTAAGGAGAATAATGATATTTTGTTTATAACAACTCAGGTATATACAAAGTCTTGTTTCAGAAGTGTCCCATTCTCAAAAAACAGTTTTCTTTATCTTAGATATTTATCATGTACAGAGTGCAAGTCTGCTTATGCTTTCCTAGACATAATACCTTCCATATATCAACAAGTCAAATAACAGAGTCTCATATGGTATCAGTATATCTCAGACTTTATCTACTGTATAGTTGTTAACCTTGCATAAAATAAAGAAGGGAGAAAGAAAACCTTCTAAAAAGGAAATTTTTATTAAGTAGGGGTAAATGGAAAAGAGTTTTTATTAGTTAGCTAGTGCTATATACTTTATCATCAAGCAATATTCGAATAAATTATGTCATATTAACAACTGTTAACAATTTGGTACTACATGTTATATTCTTAATCAATATTCAAATACATTGTATAAAGCTAGAATATGAATATTATTTCAATATTACTCATCTCAAACTTGATTCTTATTGAGGAATTAATTAAAAAGTTAAGGTACTATGCACATAGCCCTCACATTGAACTCACAAATGACAATATATAATTGAATACATCATTAGATATTTTTTGCTCATGTACCTAATAATGGAAATCGGTCTTGACTATTAAACCAGCATACATTATGTCATAAGTGGCCTAATATACAAAATACATCACCTTGGTATGTGTCATAAAAAGCAAAATGCATGTCACTAGAATGTAGTTTAAAATACAAAATATAATAGTCTGATAGATAAAATGATATTTTTAAGACTTTATGTAAATATTCTATAATTGTATTGTAATAAGTATTATAAAACGAATATTTGATAAGAAAAGATAATATAAGAGATCTCTTATCACGATAAAAACTAAAAGACCATTGAGAGATACTGGAACCCCTCTGGTAACAAACCATGAAAGTTCGGATAAATAATCTAAAAAATAAGGTTCATTATAAAAGTTTATATTCTAGCATACAGATTATAGAACATCTTTATAGTTTGAAAATCTTTTATAGTTTATATTGTAATAACTGCATACGTATATATTGATACACTTACATAGATATTTGTAGGTTAACTTGCAATAGGTTATTGTTAACCCCCACTTAATGTGGATGAAATAATTGACGTTATAAATTTACCTGTTTCGCGGCTTTAAAAAAAAAAAATTTTTTTTTTAGGTTTTATATACTATATACTGTATCTTATCTATATACAGTAGTATACTGGATACTCAAATGTTTCAAGCCAGGTATTTAGGTAGGCCT
Organism: Acaulospora colombiana; assembly: GCA_910592055.1. Lineage (NCBI taxonomy): Eukaryota > Fungi > Glomeromycota > Glomeromycetes > Diversisporales > Acaulosporaceae > Acaulospora > Acaulospora colombiana. The sequence goes on along the minus strand of CAJVPT010004870.1, from coordinate 3,714 downwards.
CAACTTTTGGTTTAACATTTCCCGTAACCCAATTGCTTCTTACAGCTTATTTTGAGCGTCTATTATTCGATATGTTAAAAAGTATGTTAGATGTTTAGTACCATACATGTTGTCAGCTGCACGATCCTATAAAACCAGTGGTGCCTTTTTGATAGAAATTTTTTGACAAGGCAACTAGGGTTAGATTTACGATTTCCCATTAAATAGCCTATTCAATTTTTCTTTTGGAGTCACTTGATGCAGGCCTTGGTCGTGTTGACATCAATCGAATAATCAGTTTAGTGATAATTGTTGCTTTATCATCCAACAGTTTTAGCGATTTGCTCGTATATAAATAATAAGCAAATTCAACAATGGACTTTAAAAAGGGTTATTCATCAAAAGTGAAGTAGATTATTTCCTTCTAATTTTCGACCAAGTAATAAATAACCTTCTCACTTTATTATTAAATTTATTACTTTTCTCATAAAGATAAACAGAATACTAATGACTATTACGCGAGCACGCACAAAAAAAAATATTAGGTAATTGACGCATAAAATGTGTTTTATAATTGAAAAATGTATTGATAATAAAAGTTAAAACTTATAATGGATAGATCAAGTTCATCTAAAGAGCCTGCTATCACAAACGTTGCTGGTTCTGGCAAAATTTCGGCAAAAGATCGACATAAGAAAGATCAACGACAAACCAGAAGTGGAAGGAACATCGTGAATTATCATGAGTCAACTTCTGACGAGGAAGAGGAAGAAAGCTTCCTTATGCATTACACCGCTAAATTTTCTTCATCTGAAGCTCGAGGCAGGAGAGAAATAAACCGTAATCAACAGGTTAATGAGAGAAGAACTTCTAAAAAGAGATTCTTTTTTTTCTTTTCTCATAACAGGATCCGACTTTATTAATGTAATCATTTTTAAATTTCCTCTAGTATATTACTAAACAAAATTCCGAAATAAGTGATAACGATTCATGCTTGAAATCCGATTTCTCAATTGGTAACTATATAGATATTTGTAACCTTTGTATTCAATATATGGAACTTTGACGCAGTCAATTTATGCATTATTAATAACCACAGACGGTGAACAAAAAGAATCTCGTAAACACAAACTTGGATTTTCGATATTCACAAAGAAATTCCTTTCTCACGATAAAGGTAAGATTCAGAATAAGGTTCAAGTTTTGTCAGTTGAATGATGTAATTTGATGATCTTCATTAAGGAAAGCGCGAGTATCAGAAAAAATTAGAGCAAGAAAACAAATATACAGCAATTAAGGTTGAAGAATTACGTTCAACTATTCAAAAAATCAAATCCAATGATGAAAAGGTTCTTCAAGAAGCTAGCGAACTTAATTCAACGAATGCCGAATTTGTGGATTCTATCGAAAATATCAAATATGCATTAATTCAATTGGAAAGGGAAATAGGACCTACTGTAAGATCTTCAGATGTAAAATTGGACGGCACAGATAATATGGTAGCCTACATTCAAGATTTTCATAAAAGGGTTATTGGTGGATGCCTTTTGCAACCTTAGTCGAACACTATAAGTAAGCGTGCACCTTTTTCCTTCGCCGCATTTCCCTTTGTTCCCGTTGATAGGTGTATTTTTTTCTTTTTTATGAATAGCTTGTTACAATCAAGGATAGAATGTTCAAGCAATTCATTACTATACAACTTGAGGCATTGTTATCATGTTTATATTTTCACGTGTTCATTATTATACCCTTTTCATTAAGCTAATACAAAATATAAATCTATGTTCTCGTAACATGTTACTTTTACCGTTAAAGATTTATAGAAAATTAGGTCATAACCAAAAGTTAAGATATCATGATGCTGTGAATATAAGATTTACAAATAATTAATAAAATTATCAATTTTTTTTTTTTTGAATTGCCCGTAGCCAGGCTAGATCGTCAGTTTACTAATCAAAAGAATGCATAATTACATATATTCATTCAAGCAGCATGATACATACTACAGCTAAACTATCTATCAAATCTAACTGACTTGTCATTAGCAAATGCCTCTAAGTTTGACCTTTGGGACAATTTGTTATTCCATAGTAGACTTTGAATGAAAACCCTCCTAGTCTACACATTATTGCCAATAGATTGTTATTGCTAATTATCTTATTAAACTATTGAAGTACAGGAAATTACAAAAGGGGTTGAGTTAAGAAAAAAAGAGTTAAAAATAAATAAGTATACTATAAAAAAAAAAAAGTGATAATAATAATAATAATAATAATAGTTTCTTTTAAAAACTTTTACTTTAAGATTTTTTATTAATAAGATTTGTTTGATTAAGATATTCTTTTTTTTTTCTAATTATCTAAGAAATTTATTTATTTTTGATCTTGATTTCTTTTTCATATACTGTTTAAGGTATTTATGATTTCATAAGAACCTTTATATCACAAACATATCAAGTTTTGACTTGCTTTGAATAATAATTTTTATTTATTTATAGTAGAGACAATCAATTTATAATGAATTCTAGGTTTTATTATAATTTAGTAAAAATTAAATCATATTATATTAATATAATATTTTTTAATAATTATATTTAGTTAAAAAATTTTACTGATATATATTTTCTATTACTCAAAAAACTATATTTCTTAATAATACTTTTGTTTTATAATAATATAAGTACTTAAATATAAAGATAAAAACTCATATTAACTATAATATCTTTTTATAACTTTTAAGAAAATACATTCTTTATTATATTTAAAGAGTTGAAACTTAATATACAGTATTTAGAAATTTGTTGAATTTATTGTCTAACTAAAATAAAAAAAAATCTTATGCTTGAATTTATTTACTCTAAATAATAAAAGAAAAAGATTTTAACTTAAATAAATAGTTACTTTTTTATTATCTAAAAATTTATTATTCTATTTTTATTGATCTTATAAACTTAAAATCAAAATCAATCCAATTAAAAATAAAGATAGAAACAGATATAAATCAACTTTTTTAACTACTAATTATATTATTGAAATATTTGTTATAATTAATAGAGCTGATTTGTATTTTGCTACTAATATCTTTTTTATTAACTAATTACTTTTAAAAAAAGTTATATCAATTTTATATTACTTCAAAATTTAGAATCAAGATAAATAAAATTTTAAAAATAAGTAATTATAAAAGAATAATAATAAATAAATTTTTTTTCAAAATTTAAGCTTTTATTAATTTATTCTTCTATCTCAATAGATTTTTATATGTATTTTTGCTTCAATAAATAGATTTTTAATACTTTATTATTAGTTTTTTTTTCTTTTAGAACTTTTTTGATATAAATAAAAAAATGGTTTTGATCTTTATTAATTATTAAAAATCAAGTTTTTGTTTGAAAAAAAATATAAATAAGATAGAAAAAGTAAAATAAACTCTTAAAGTTATCCTTTAAATTGTTTTAAAAAAAGTAATAAAACTTTATTAATAAAAATTTTTGTATATATTTTATGTATAATCAAAAAATTAATTATCAATTTTTTAAATTGTAATTATAATATAAATAAAAAAAAAATGTAAAAAAATAAATAAATAAAAATAAAAATCAATAATAGAATTCAAAAGATAAAATATAACTAAATACAAAAATATTATCAATCTATATAAAAAATAAAAATATTAAATTAAAGAAAATATATAATTAGATAAATTAAATAAAATTGAAAAAAATAAAATATATAA